>JAULKR010225081.1:0-14769 GCA_032356305.1 Prasiola linearis | reverse complement strand
GACCTTCGCGGTAAGGCGCATACAGACGCCGCGCGAGAACTCGGTGAGTTGGACAAAGCGCGTGAGGACGCCGCCGCCAAAGTTGCCCAAGAGCAGGCCGACTTAGCCGCCAGTAATTTCCAAGCCCATCAAGACAAGCTAGGTTTCGCGGCTGAAATTTCCGCCGCTACTGCGCGAATGAGCGGTCGGGCGCTAGAGGCTACACAGATTGAAATGGCTGCATCCCGCGCCCGCTATCAGGCTGAGCTAGACGACATTGAGCGAGTGATCGCGGCGCGTGGCGGCACGTCGCCCGAGCTTGAAGCGCAGAAGCTGAACGCGCAGGCGGGTATTGCAACAGTCGATACGGATGAGGCCAGCCTCAAAAAGAACGCCTTGAATAGCATTAAAGGCATCTCGGACGGCGACGAGAATAATTTTGAAAGCCAGCTTGAACGTCTTGCGGAAGAGCAGGAGGCTAAGATTCAGCTACTCGAAGGTTTCCGCTCAACCGACACGGAATTGAAACGGGCCTACGAGGAAGAGAAGCTGCAAATCGATGCTGAATACAGCGATAAGCGAAAGCAGTTATTGCTTGCGGACGTGAACGCGCAGTTGGATGCGGCGTCTACTCTCGCGGGTGCAATCGGAAAAATCGGTAAAGAGGGCAGTAAGGCGCAAAAGGCTGCTGCGAAAGTCCAGCAGGGTATCGCGCTGGGTCGCGCGGTGGTCAATGGATATGTCGCTGTTTCGGAGGCGGTGGCTTCCGCGCCGTTCCCAGCCAACATTCCAGCTATCGCGCTTGCGACAGCCGTTAGTGGCGCTCAGGTCGCGGGCATTATGTCTCAGTCGTTTGACGGAGGCGGGCCTACAGGTTCTGGCTCTCGCTCTGGCGGTGTAGACGGAAAGGGCGGGCGCTATGCTATCGTCCATCCAAACGAAATTGTTGCAGATATGACAAAGCCCGGGCGCGAAGTCGCAGGCCGCTCTGTGCAAGACGTATTCGGCCTGACACCTGAAATCGCATCAACAAACATCTCAATACCAAATGTCTCTATTCCGTCTTTGGTTGGCGTGTCAGGTGCAAGGCGTCAGGAAACTTACAATATCGGCGCACCAACCATTAACATCGCTGGGAATGCCGACAGCGCAGCTATTGACGCTTTACGGGGTGAATTGGCAGCAGACCGCGCGATGCGGGGGCAAGAGTTTTCAGCGCGTATGGCAATGCATCAGAAAAGTACGGTTCCCCGTAGCCGACGCACTAGCGTAGGAGGTCGCTAATGTCGGTCGCTGAGTTCTGGCCAGAAAAAGGAGTCCAGTCTGCCGAGTGGGAGCTGCTTTATCGGCAGAACGCCCCTGTATCGAATGCGGGTAATTCCGTCTCCGTTGACCACGGCGAACCCTATTGGGTGGCCAAGGTCACAGTTGAGGTTCCAAAGAATAGCCCTCTCGCAAAGCAGTGGTCTTCGTTTTTCTCCCGTCGTCAGGGTAGCCGCAACACATTTAGCATGAACCGCTCTTTTCAGAGCTTTCCTGCTGACCGAACGCCCACGCCTGCAACGCCGCCTGTTATTGACTTTGTGCGGCGAACTGACGGGTTAATGCGTGTCACAGGACACGGGGCATACCGTGTGACTGCTGGGGACATGGTTGGGTATTTCACCGAAAACAGCGGATTCTATATCGGCGAGGCTTTCGAGGTTGTCGCCTCGGTCGCCGCGCAGCTTCAATTCAAAGTCAACCCGCCTCCATTTGAGCACAACGCGACCGAGGCTAATTTTCGTTTCGTAAAGGCGCTTGGTGAGTTCCGCATGGTTGGAGCGCCCAGCTCAAAAGAAACAAGTAAATCGCGCAGTTGGTCATTTACCGCAGAACAGGTTATCAGAGGATGAGCCTCTACGACCGCACTCCTGAGATTGAGGCGTTATTGCGGAGCGGGCCACTCGAATATTGTCAGGTCGCTGATGTGTATCTGGATAGCGGCACGGTCCATTATTCCAATATGTTTCACGAGTTCATCTTGAATGTCGGGGATAGCGAAGCCGCAATTGTCTATCAGCCGCTCGGAACACGCATCATCCCGCCGTCCGATTATAGCGCAAGCCAATCACTCGATGATACCGCTCTTGAATTACGACTTGATAGTTCCCGCATTACTGACTCGACTGACCCTATCGGGGCTTTGATTGACAATCCGCTCAATCGGCGGCGCGTTCGACTGCGCTCCGTTTTGTTCTCTCCAAATACAGGTCGGACGGTTCCGCTTTGGGTTCATAGGGTTAGGCTTGGCGTCATGGACGGGTCGAAGGACCAAATCCAAGACGACAGAGAGAGCATCCTGACACTGCGTATCCGTAGTGGCGCATTCGCCGCATTGGAGCGATTGAACTGGACCAACTCTCACGCGGATCAACAAGAACTATATCCGGGCGACACAGGCTTTCAGCGCATGGCTGCATTGGCCGATACCGTTCTGCCTTGGCGGGGAAATTTCTAAGCATGGCCTCACTCGCACCGACAAAACGAACACGTCTCCCTGACTGGGACACGCGGCTATTTACTTTCCTGCATGACATTCGTGCCCGGCCGTTCGTGTGGGGCGCGTTTGATTGCGCTGTGGGCCTCGTGGGCGGCGCTGTGGACGCACAGACGGGCGTTGACCTCACATTGCAGCATCTTGGCGCTTACGGCGATGAGGCGGCGGCTATGCGCTACCTGCGTGACAACGGCTGGACAAAGAAGGGTGACGATATGAAATCTCGCCTAACACGCATGATGGACGCGCAATTGCGACGGGAGACTGTCGGAAAGCGTCATCGCGGAAATATCGTTTTGCTCGACAGCGTGGACGGTGCGGGCTTTGGCATTCGCGTTGGCGCTGACGCCGTTCGCCTGACGCCTGACGGTTTGAAATCCAGCCGTATCGCAGGAACGCCTATCGAATGGACGGTGACTTAATATGAGTTTTGTCGGAGCATTGCTTAAAGTTCCGGGCGGGCAGGGAACCGACCTTCAATTATCATACGATACAACGCGGTCCCGCGACCTCATCTTAGGGAAAACGGCAGTGCCAGGCTCTTTCTCGTGGGCAGGTCTGACAAGTTTTGACTCTGGCGACAATCGCGACCTTCATAAGGTTATCGTGCTGTCGGGTCATCCAGTAAATGGGCTGACGGGCATTTGGGTGGACGGCAAGAAAGCGCTTTCGTCTCGCATGACACACGGCGTTCGCACTGTCATTCCAGCTTACAATGACGGGAAAGCCAGCCGCCCGCGATTGTGGGTCACGTTCTATGACGGTCGCCCGAGTCAAACCGCTGACCCGTTTCTAACAGGTGTCGGCGCACGGCCTTTCCCTTGGCGCTCTACAGACCGTTTGCGCGGGTGCGCTTACGCTGTCGTCACTATGCGTCACGACAATGACGTGCTGCGGAGTGAGCTTAGTTTCCGTTTCGAGGTAGAGGGCGCAAAACTGTATGACCGCCGTCTGGACAGCACGGCAGGTGGGGCAGGGACGCAGAGATGGACCAGCCCCTCAACTTGGGTTTACACAGATAATGCCGCCGTCGCTGATGACCATTACAAGCTGGGTATGGTCGGAGGCTCGACTAACAAGCATATCATATTTGGCATGGGGCGCAGGCTTTCTGACGGAACAGTTGAGCGCGGCATCTCTGATGATTTTGAAGAATTCCAAGCGAACGCAGATTTGTGCGATGAGGTTGTCAGCGGGATAAGTCGCTACGCTGTGAACGGCACATTATCGGCGGGCGACGACCACGTTAAAAATCTTAATCTGATTGCCCGTCAAATGGCGGCGCGTCCTTATGATGACGGTGGCCGCATCCGCACTCGACCTGTTCAGGCGAGACCCATCGTCCTGACTTTGACGGATGACGACCTTGTGGGCGGCACACAATTCGGGCTGGAAGATGATCCAGGCAGCGCGGATATCGTAAACACAATTCGCGGGACGTATCTCGACCCTGCGTCAGGCTATAAAGAAATTTCATATCCATTTATTCAAGATACCGAGCTTGTCGGCCTTGATGGGCGAGAGTTTGACTACACGCTGGACCTTCCTCTGGAAAACAATGTTCAGCGGGCGCAGCGGATTGCTAAGATTGAACTTGAAATTCAAAAACGCCGAGACACGATAGACGAACATTTCATGCCGATTTCGAGTGTTCTTAAAGTGGGCGATTGGTTTGAACGTATTTCGAAACTTCGTGGCGATGTGACGAAAATCTATGAGGTTGTAGAGCCTGACTATCTGGAAGACTTCACCACAAAAATCATGGCGCGTGAGACAGACCCGTCAGTCTCCGCGTGGGGGCCTGAGGATGCACGGCCTGTTGACTTGCCGAATGCGCCTGACCCTCTACCTCCTGAAACGCCTGCACCGCCAACCTCAAGCGGGCAGGGCGAGGCTGACCAAGGCGGCGGCGCGGAAACACCGGGCGCTGTAATCACGGTCTCGCCGCCTGCAAGTGAGGACTTCGAGAGCGTTGATTACTTTGAGGCGGAATACGGGAAATCCAACGGGCTGACAGGCGCAAGCCTCGGTATCTTGGCGGGCAAAGATTTTTTCATCCGAATTGCCAATGAAGGGCAGCGGGACTTACGGCTACCGAACCTCTTGCCCTCCACGGTTTACGCTTACCGAATCCGCACGGTTGCAGGCGTTCGCTTCACCGATTGGGGTGATTATCAAGAGTTTACGACACCCGCAAACCTGATAGCAACGAATACGATTAATGTGGGCGATAGAGCCGCAAGCTTGCTTTTGGCACAGCTTGATAACAAGCCTAATAATGGGGAGGTAAACACGCGCATTGCGGCCGCAGAGCAGCGCTTGAATGATGAAATAGACACCGCTGAGCAAGCGGCGTCTGACGCGCGGGATATAATTAATCAGGCTCGAATTGATGCAGACACTGCTCTGTCCACTGATATCGGAAACAGTGCGCAAGCGGCGTCTGCCGCGCGAGGCATTATTAATCAGGCTAGAATTGATGCAGATAGCGCCTTAGGCGGTCGTATTGACACGACGAACACTTCAGTCGCGGCCCTGTCGTCTCGAACCGATCAGGCCGAAGCAGACATTGTTAATGTCCAAACTGTCGGAAACGGAAACGCCTCCGACATCACAGCCTTAACCGTCCGTACTGATGATGCTGAGACTGACATCGTGGCCGCTCGACAAGTAGCGGACGGAGCGGCTTCAGATGTTGTCTCCTTGTCAGCCAGAACGGACAGCGCCGAAACTGATATTATTGCAGCCCGAACGGTTGCTGACGGGAACGCGACGGACATTACCGCGCTATCATCGCGGACAGGGCAGGTGGAGACGGATATAGTTTCCGCCCGTTCAGTCGCGGACGGGAATGCCTCAGACATAGTTACGCTGTCCACTCGAACTGGCAATGCAGAGACAGACATAGTTGCGGCTCGACAGGTGGCTGACGGGGCCGCGTCTGATTTGACAGCCCTCACGGTTCGAACTGATCAAGCGGAAACCGATATTACGTCTGCACGCACGGTCGCTGACGGAGCAGCAAGCGACATTACCGCACTAACAGTGCGCACCGACCAGACGGAGACAGATATTGTTTCTGCAAGGACCGTCGCTGATGGCGCCGCAACCGATGTAACCGCGCTCACGGCGCGTACAGATCAGGCCGAGACGGATATTACCTCCGCTCGTGGCGTTGCCGATGGGGCGGCAAGCGATGTCACAGCATTAACTGTCCGCACGGGAGCGACTGAAACTAATGTCTCAAGCCTTCAGTCCGCATCTACAACGCAGGCGTCGTCTATTACTGCCCTGAAAGCCGCAGGCCAATTCTCCCCCAATATCATGGACAACACCCGTCCTGAAGTTTTGCCGAATTACTCCTTGTTCAACAGTGACGGCATTGATCCGGATTTGTTTGACGGCCCTCTCGCCATCAAAGGGGAGAGCGTGTTCCGCGTCCGACGCTTGCAATCCGGACAGAACGTCATGGTCGTCAGCTTTCCGCCCGTGCGTGTCGTCGCCGGACAGCGGTTGAATGGATCGGTTTATGTGGCAGCGGTCAATTGCCGGGTTGGCTTTGAAGTCAGGTTCAGGGATGAAAACCAAGGCAATTTAGGCTCAGGGCTCCGCGTCTCGGCAGGGGCCGCGGGCGGCGATAAATTGTCCGATTATGACCGCATCAATCGGTTCTTCGACACCCCCGCAGGTGCAGCAACGGCTACGTTTTCCTTACGTGTTGACCAAGTAGCGGGAAATGATCCGTTCATGCTTGCTACACGCTGGATGCTTGCTTCTGTCACCGCAGAGCAAACAGACCCGCCACCCTACGTTCCCGGCACAGGACTCGCTTCTGTTGATGTGGTTAAGAGCCAAGCTGCTCTGATAGAGGCGCAGCAGGTCACGAATACGTCAGACATCGCCTCGGTAACTTCTGACCAACAGCTTACTGCACAAAGAATTGATGATGCAGAGAATGCGTCCGGCGCGACTCTAACCCAAACGATGTCGGCGGTTGCGACGGGCCGGACGGGAAGCGCTCAATTTAGCGTGGAGGCGTCCACATCTGACGCGAACACCGCCCGATTGACTTTGGGTGCGTACAGAGACGACGACACAGAATATAATGGCGTTTTAATAGAGGCGCAGCAATTTGGATTCCGCTCTTTAAGCGGTGGTGGTTTCATTGCCAATGCGGACGCGATTTTCGCGACAGTTCCGATAGTGTCTGAAAGCCCGGACGGAAATACGTGGGTGGTTCGCGGGAACGGATTCGGTGCTAATTCTGATCTTTTAAGATGGGAGGGTCCAAATCTTGGTTCCCCCAACGCATGCACACGACAAAATGGAGACACCGCCTTCACGACAAATCGTCAAATCTGGCAGTTTGGGGCGCAGTTGGGGGCGGCTGCGGTGAATACGAATAAGTTTATTTTGGCGGTTGGAACCGTGACCGAAACAGGCATTGGGTCTAACGGCAACACAAAGACTGTCACCGCGTCATCCCGCGTTACGGCGAACAAGACGAGTACGCAGCCCGCCGGAACCGAGCCGATAGGTACAACACAATCCACAAACGGTAGCGGGTCAGTTATTCTTCGACATCGTGTGGCTGGCGACCCTTGGACCACGCGAACAACAGTTATAGAAAACGGCACAGTCACACGAACAGTCACGCAAGAAGGTATTGGCCCCAGTGCAGGTGATCAAACCGTCGTTGAGGAGTTTCTCGCATCGGCAAGTGATAGCGTGAGCTTTGCGACAAATTCAGCCTCTAACTATGAAGCTGAAGCGGAGAGCGCGGCGACGGTTCCGAGCGGATTTCTCAACATTGAATATCGCACAACAATCGCGACATCGGAGGCATAAATATGTCAGCAAGTGAACGACAAGCCCGTGCAGATGAAGCCAATCAGCTTTATGCCGAGACAACAACACCGACCCAAAATAGAACCATGCTTGTGCAGATGAGCCAAGACGCCCTGACGGATATGCAGTCGGCTCCAGTGCAGCGGCTTTTCGCCTTCATTCGTCGGGTGTCTCTTCCAGACAATCCGAATCCATTAATGCAAGTCTACGCAAAAAACTGGCTTTCCTCCACAACAGGTCTTGTGAAGGGAGCAAGTGATGTCGTGACAAAAGAGGCCGAGCGTCTGCGTATGGAAGCGGAACTCACCGCAGAGCAGGCGGAGGAGTAATGCGCCTCACCCTCGCCCTAGCGGCTCTGATAGATGAAGTGCGGGAGGCCTGACCGTGCCAACCGACTTAATGGAAATCATCACGACGGGCGGGCCTGTGGGCTTCGCATTATTATTCGCGTGGCTTTGGTTCAGGGCAGAGAAAAAACTGGATTCCGCAAATGAGCGTGCAGATGGCGTAGAGAAAGAACTTCGAGACAAACTAACAGCAGACATCCAGTGGTGGCAGGCACAAGCCGCCGCGCGTGGAGGGCCAATGCAATGATGGGTTTTTTCAAAAGAAAAAATAAACCGCTACAGGAAACCAAAATCGTCGTAGTGACGGACGATATTGAATCATTAAAGGCCGCGCGAGACGCCATGCGGGCGGCGGCAGTGAAGAATGCAGAGTCGCAAGGTCATCTTGAAGATTTGATGAATAACGCACTCCAAAGGATCACGAATAATGGTTGATATGCTTGCCCTCTGGGATTGGTTTTATAGCTTTGTCACTTTGCTTTCGCTTGGGCTTACAATCCCCGCTTTAATTGTGTCGTCTCTCGTTATCGTGAAGTGGCATAAAGAGCACGCCCTTTACATGCGGGCAAAAAAGCCAACGCAGGGCCAGACATTAATCGCGGGCATCTATCGGGGGTTTATAGGTTCGTTTGTAGACAATATGTGGTGGGGGTTCGCATGGACATTCGCTTATCTTGGCATGGACTTCTGGCGTGATATATTCTTTGCGGGCGGCGTGTTCTGCAATGTTGTCTTTCGTCAATCCGCTTTAATTTGGGCGGGTGTCCTTCACGTTAAAGCGGAGAATATGAATAAGTCCGATGAAGCGTTAATCTCAAAAGCCAAAGCTGAGACAAAGCGCTTCCTTGCTCTGTCCGTTATTGGCGGGTTTGGGTTTGTCGCGGCGTTGATGATATTGAAGCGCCTGTTTGCATGATCGATTACTGGCAACAAATGGCGACCCGTTCAATCGGGGCGATAAAGCGCTTTAAAGAACACGGTGTTCATAGTGATGAGGATTGCGACGAGGCGCTGCGAGAGATTTCAGACGCTTTAGACGACTAACCCATGCTCTCCGTTGTTATGGATTGGCTTGGATGCTTGGCGACTCTGACTTCTCAGATGGAAACACTAGACCGACCGCGCGGCATGTAACGAGTCGTGCACTTAATAACTCGGGGTAATTAATCCCTGCCGCCAAGCCCATTCTCAATAGCAGAATCCAACAAAACCGCAACTCAAAAGGAGACGCTTATGTCTAACATTCAAGCCCGCGTTCTATCTGCCGTGCATAAGGTGCTGGCGAACCAATCTTTCCCCGACCTCGCAGCCGCGCAAGAGGCCGCACACGCTGTCATTCTCGACACGATTCCAGACGATAAGGAGCGCGTCCGCATCGAGGGCGACGAGCAAGGCGTGAATGCCAAGCTGACTATTACCGTGGACCCGACAGACGGTGAAGACGACGCCTTTGCAATGGAATATATCGGAACGCTTGGCCCGCATAACTGGACGTTCAAGTTTTTGTCCGCGTTGGCCGTCAAGGACAAGCGTTGATTTCCCTCGCTTGGGTCCGTGACTTTCTCGAAGGCCTGAAACTCATCCCCGAAACACCGACAAAGGAGACGCATATGCTTCCGTTTGCATCTGGCCACAAGCTGTCACGAAGGTCTAAAGACAAGCTGCGGCCCGCCCACAATCATATCGCGGCGGTCACCTATCGCGCTTCCGAAATACTAGCCGAAACTGACGACGGTCTGGACTTTCGTGTTGGCGAGGTTGAACGTGATATTGAACGTCAAAGAAAACTGGTTCGTTCGGGCGCATCTACCACAATGAACAGCCGTCACATTCCCAATGAGTTGATTGAAAATGGCGAGTGGGAATTGCGTGTCGCTGCGGTGGATCTGATCGCGCTGATTGACGGCAAGGTAAGCTGGGACTGGCCTGCGTATCATATCATAGCCGACGCCATGAAGCAGGCGGCGCGGGAATTGGGCGTTGCGCTTGACTGGGGAGGTGATTGGAAATCTTTTAAAGACGGCCCGCATTTCCAACTGAATTGGCGAAAATATCCGAAAAGACCGGGCGGCGGCGGTGGGGGTGGTTCATGGTAAACCTGCAGGGCTATCTCATTACGGCAGCCGCGACGGCGCTAATCGCATTCAGTACGGGATGGGGCGTCAACGGCTGGCGACTGAACGGCAAAAGCGTCAAAGAAAAGCTGGAGCTATCCGAGGCCGCTACAATGGCCGCTCTTGGCGAACTGGACGCAAGTAAGGCATTGCTCGAAAGCGCCGCAAAACGCGCTGACAGCGAAGCCTTGGCCCGTTCGCAAGCCGAAGAGCGCCTATCCCGCGCATATGCTGATAACGCCATGCTTGCGCAGTCCCGCGCATCCACAACAACACGTATTATTGAGAAAGGTGAAGCCCTTGGCCAAACTCTTAAGACTGACTATCCCTGCATTTATGAGCCTTGGCCTGATCGGCTGTGGGACTACAGCTTTGGTAGTGGCTCCGACCAAGGCTTGTCCCGCACCGTTGCGGGTGGTTATCCCTCAAGCCAATAAGGCGCTATTTCCCGACGCGCCCATTATTGTGAAGCCGTCCGCGAAAGGGCATAGCGTTATTGCGGCGGGCATTATGAATGCGTCTATTGAGAACACGAAAGCTCATAACGCGCAGATTGACGCCAACCTTGAAACGCTCCGCACTGAACAGTTGGACGCGCTGGATCGGCAGAATGATGATAATATGGAAGCGTGGCGGGAGTGTCAGGCTGAACCCGCGCTAGAACCCGAAGAGCCTAAGCGCAAGAAGTTCGGTTTGTTTTAGTGGCTTGGCGGCACGTCGTCGTTAAGCCCTTCGATACGGACGGCATGATATGTCCTACTCGCCCGCCAAGCTAAATCCTGACTACATCACCCTATAGGATTGGTAAAGTCCGATTTGTCCTCGTCCTGCATTCCGAAAAAAGCCGCGACATCTGAAGGGTAAATCTTTAACCCCGTCTTCGCAACGCTATCCATAAACTCTTGAGACCATTGAGGGCCGGCGCTCGTAAGTTCCTTGAAAAACATGGAGCGAGTTTCTTCTTCATTTGCCATTCTCTCTATCCTTTCCTAAGCCCGCGCTCACTGAGTTGCGGGCTTTTTTCGTTTACGGGGTAGGCGATAGACCCACTCTTTCCACACCTTGTCATAGTGGGAGCGTTTAAATTGGCGTCTTTCGGCAAATGAAAGCCAAACGAAAAACTTGTTGTCGTAGTCTTCGATTTCCCTCGGAATGATACAAAAGTGTCGTTTCCATTCTGATTGAAGCCATGGTTTTTTAGTGCGCTTAAATATCATAGTCACATCCCATGCGGAAACAGGAATATCACGACAAGCCCGCCTCCAATAGCGAGAAACAATCCGATAGCCATGAGGGCAACCGCAACCGTGTCTCTCCAGTCACGTCCTTTAGCTCTATGGTCGTCTTCGGCTTTGTGGGAGGCTTGTAGGGCGGACATCTGTTCATTGGCCTCGTCTAGTTTTCTAGCCATTCTAGTTAACACCTCATGCGTTGCTCTGCACCCTTCGGTGTTTGCGGTAAACGATGCGCCGAATTCGGATGCGAATTTATAGCGCCGTGCTAGGGGCTCAATAACGTCAATCCACCTCTCAGACATCACTTCGCCCTTTTCGCCTCAAAATAAATGTCATGTCCTATAAAGCGATTTGCAAGCCTCGCTTCATCAAGCAGATGCCGCCGAATGTGAGACTTAAATGCCCTCAAGGTCTTGCACCGAGCAGAGTTTGACACCCATCCTAACTTGCAGCCCTGTTCGCGGGCGGTATTCATTTCCCCCTCATTCATCCACGACCGTCTGGACTCAACCCACGTTAATTTCTGCCCGTCACGCTTTGCGTCGTGAACGCCATAAAAGAAGCGATTGATACGCGAGCCTGTTTCAGCTTCAAAGTAGAAGTTGCCCGCCATCACTTCGCCCCTTTCGCTTCAAGATCATTTATGTGAGACTGTATCTCCAAGTATTCACGGGCATAAATATCGGCAATCTCACTCATTCTCTTAGCCTTCTGGCGAGATTCCTTTGCTCGGCTTGCGGCGATTTTCAAGTCAGCCCTTAAGACGCCAAGCTCAATGCGGTGGTCTAATTCTGCATTGGTCATGTTGTCGCCCCTTTCGCCTCAAATTCAGCCATGCGCTTATCGTTAGCCTCCCTGAACGCCGCAAACGTTTCCGCAAAGTCTTTTTCCGCGCCACGTTGAGCTTGGCTGCCTTTCGCCTCAACCCGCTTTTGGATTGACTTGGATATAGCGGGGAGAGTGGGTTCAGTCTCCGCAGCGGACACCAGATCATTATAAGCGTCGTTTGGCGTTTCAATAAACTGTGTCGTGCCGTGCAGTACGCTATGCGACATCGTTAAAAGCTCCCCAATCCACTCCATAGCGGCTATAAGGCTGTCCTCCGCGTTGTCCTGTCCCGAAGGCACAAATTCCTCTGTAGAGGCAGAGAGAGTGGTGCGGGCGATTGCTGTCGTGCGATGGGCTATAGCTTTATAGTCTATGACATCCTCATCCATTTCAGTTCGGCCTTCATTTGCAATGTCAACCAAAGCCTCTGTCAGTCTCATTATCTCCGCTTCCCTAGAGGATAGGGTGGAGAGAAGTCGGTCTGTAGCTTTGTCGCATTCATCCCAAATATCTGTTTCGTCCAAGGTGTTTCGAATTATTTGTTCGTCTGTCATTTCGTTTCCTTTAGGGGAGTGGAGAGGGTGGCGCTCAACAGTTTATGTTCACATGCGGCAAGCTCGGCTTCGTACGAATCCAACTTATTCTCCAATTCCTCATTCCTCCGCATAACCTCTATAAGCTGAGAGGCGAGGCCATATATCGCGCTGTCCTTGCCATAATTTTCTGCTATCAGCGGGAGGACTCTTTCAAGTTCTTCTATCGTATAGGGTGAGGTCATTGGAACATCTCGGTGCGATCGTTCCACCCATGAACAGCCTCATCGTGTGACGGGCGATACGGACCGGATGCGCCGCACCAATTACATTTTACTTGATGATCGTTTCCAATTACCTCCACCGTCGGCGCGACCTCACGGTCACATTCAAACGGGCGCGGCTTTATTTTTTCACTCATATCTTTCTCCATTTCATATAAATCTGTTGGCTATTACAGCCGTTAGTTATTGTTTAGGGGCCTTCGGGGCGAGTAGCTCCCACATTGTGGCGTGTCCTGAAAACGGCAGTCCATATTGATTTCGAAAGAAGGCCTTCATGCCTTCAAAGTCTTCAAAGCCGTCCATCTTCGCTATCCCGTTGGGATGTTGTAAATCGCTGTCAGTGGTCCAGTGAAGATGTGTCGTTTCGATGCCGTCTTCAGATATGATAATCGGCTCTGAACTTGTGCAGACCACATCCTCACGCAGCTTTCGGCAATCCTTTGTTCTCATGCCAGTGTAAAGCTGGATTTTATCGCCAGCCTTAGCCCGCGCTTTCTTGCGTATGGTCATCCGCTTTTCGCCAGACGTGACCTTGTCCAAAAAGACATTGAAATTATAAGCTACCATTTACTCATCCCTCCCGCAAAAAGCCCAGACCTTCATGCCAAGCATCGCCAAGCCCAAAGGCACACACCATACCCAAAGAGGCACACTGGACAGGGTTTGTATTATCGAGGTCATGTGGATTTGCCTTTAGAGGTAACCACGGTAAAAACATCGGTTCCGGTCTTCGTGACTTTGGCAAATACGGACGTGTCGCCCCACGCCATACCAAGGCAATAGCTTTTCCCGCTGTCAGATATGCGCCCTTCAGAAACGACCCTCGATACGAAAGCGAGTGCGGTGGAGTCTGAGTGGACGCTTTCGTTATTGATGATTATGCGGCTCACAACGCACCTCCCATCCCCAATAAGAACGGGAAGGGCTGATATTGATTTGAATGGGTCATGGTTGGGCTTTCGTAAAAGTTTCGGCGGCGCAAAACATGCTGCAATCTGGCATGTCCAGTTTCGCCAGCGGGCGACCCATCGCGGTCGGGTCAAGCTCGTCAAGAAAGATGCGCTCGTTTTTCACGCGGACTAACTTTGCGCCAAGGCGACGCGATTGCTCTGCTCGCTCTGCGAAAATGGTGGGGCGTGTCTTACGAACGTGATTCCAGTAGGTCGGGCTGGTGGCTTTAACGCACCCGATACAATTGGCGTTAGGGTAGCCCTCCGCATATACGCGCGGCAAATCAATCCTATTTAGCTTAAGAATGGCTGCGCAGTCTGCTTTTGTGTGACCCGCGTCTATTAGCAGAGGCATTACATTTGAACGCTCAGAGCGAACAAAATTATCATGCCGATGTTGCTCTTCCACAGTGAACCCAAAGACGTGCCAGTCCACGTCGTTTTCTTTCTCCCAAATCTGGCGAGCTTCTTTTTTGAGGTGTGTCGTACAGGGCGCACCGTGCGGGAAGGACATGCCCTTTCGGTCGTCCCATACCTTCACGGCGCTACCGCAAGGCCAGCGCGGATGTGATACGGTTTCGATCTTGACGCCAAGCCACGCCTCAACGTCTGCCCCGAAGCGATGATTGTCCTCGTCTTCCTCTAATATAAAATTATTTAGTATTCTTACGTCATGCGTTGCGGAGTAATCGCGCACAGCTATCATCGCGGCGACCGCGCTGGCCGCCCCCTTGGAAAACCACACTGCCATGATTGGCTTGTTACTCACGACGATACCGCCATAATGCCCACAACGGAAGGCAAGGGCGAAAAGAACGATTGATTCCGTTTAAAAGTACGCATGAGATACTCCCCTAGGAAATCCCATGCGTTTTGCACCAGACGCGCAACCCTTTGACCGTGCGGAGCCATTCTTCGTTTTGTTTTGCAGCCAAGCCGTTGAAGCCGTTGCGTTAGTGACGGATTCCTAATCTGGAGGCCGAAAAACGCCACACCCTCGTTAAAGCCAATAATACCGTGGTTTTTCATGCGTATTCCTATCATGTTTCCGAACCGTTTTGCAGTCCGTTTTGCAGTTTATGCTCGGAAAGCCGCGCAATCTGGCTCCGAAT
>JAULKR010224970.1:0-14787 GCA_032356305.1 Prasiola linearis | reverse complement strand
CTAATGAGACTTCTCACCGGCTGTTATAAGCGCTTGTAGAGGTCTAGCAGGTGGGGAGGTGAGAGACTGGCTTCTGTGCACCCTATTGTTTATTGCGGTGTTGGTACACATGTAGCGGGCCTCCTTCTGGCAGTCGCAGCAGGTCTCAGCCATGCCGAAGTGCTTGCCGAATACGTTGCAGCAGTGCGTCGCCTTTCTCTGACTGATTTTGGAACACAATCATGCCTACTGACTGATGCTAATTGCGAGCATTGCTCCTATCTAGTGTATCTGTACAGCGTCCAGTGGTGGAGATTATCGATCAGGGTCAATCCAGTGAAGCGTGAACCTACAACAATCTGAATTCCTTCAGATCGCAGTCACTTAGGGCTCATTTCCACCCTGCAGGGAGGTGGTGGCACGATGCTACTCAGATTTCTGGGAGTAATCATCTTGACATTTGGATTCAGACTGTTTGAGCAGCGACGTCTCATCATGAGTCATGCGCCTGAGGTCAGACAAGGCAGCTGTTTCACCTGACCATCGAGCCTGTATTGACTGCACCTAGTGCCTCAGTGCTTAAGTCAAAGGAGCTACAGGGCGCGCCTCATGCGACGATAGTGTGCCGTGGTTTTGACAGGTCATTGGTGGCATAGCTTTGTCAGTGTGGTATTCTCTGCTCAGCACAGCTATCGCTGGCAGGCTTATGGGTTTGCCTCCAGGTGCGCGGCACTGCAGCTGCCCAGCTCAGCTGTCACAGGCAGACCTTGAACCTCACAGAGCCCGTATTGCTTCGTCATTTGTGTGTGCTGCCGGTGATGGAGCTTCAAGCAGCACATGATGTGTCTTCTCCTCTGTCGTCGAAGCGATAGTTTATCTGTGATGACGGTATGCGATTACTCAGGAAGTAGCACAAGCTGCTAATGGGATGACCAATGTATGCTTTAATGGTTTCTGTGATGCAGACATAGCCAGAGCTATGATTCCACGCTCGGTGACAGCTGCCCTGGGTCTTCCAATCGCTGAGTCCCTCGGAGCTCCTCAGTCAGTCACAGCTGCGGCCATCGTATGCACAGGTTATGTCAGCCCTGTAAAAGAAAACATGTTGATATGTTGAAAAACGATAATGAAAAACGATTTTTGATGTACCATGCCAGGCCTGCAATTATTCACTTGCTCTGCTTTCAACATTCTGCCACTATGCTGTTCATCTTCTTCGAGAAAAACTGCTCGGAAAGGGGCTCTTACTCTTCCATTATCTGAGACACTGTCCATCATGCAATGGCTGCGATTTATTGTCAATCTGAAGTCGCCGATCGAACATCACAGAAGAACATGCGAAGACACTTGAGGCTCTGAAATTGAGCACAGTGTGGTGTGGTTGAATAATATTTGTATATATTGTAAGCGGTCCACTTTGAGTTTTGCAGGTATGGCAGGTGCAGCAGTGGCACGTCCCATTCTTACATGGGCAGGGATCGTAGATCCGTTGGCACGTGGGGTTGCTGCGGCAGCCTCGGCACACGGCATGGCAACTGCTGCGATGGGAACAGCCGAACCGGAGACACTGCCCTTTGCCGCACTTGCTTATTGTTTGACGGGAGTGTTTGCTACAGCTGTTTGCCAGCTGCCACCAGTCACGCAACTCCTCATTTTTATTACTGGGTGACACTAGGCTTTAAAGGTTGGAGATTGTCAGTATTACTCAGATTCGCGAGTATTGTTTTGATATGATTTTTCGCTGATTGTAATAAATGAAGATGAGGTAATGTGTGTGTCGAAGGACCTCTTATATAGCAATCCTGAAAACAGTTTGTATTGAGCATAATAGGCAGACTCTGTATTGGCTCGCTTCTGTCTATTATGGTCAGTTGATCAGGAAAACGTAATAACGTAATTGACCACTAAATTATGTGTTAGCGCATGCTCCAGAAAGCAATGGTGTAACAATCTTTTCTTCGTTAGTGATTGCAAACATAACTTCTGAGATGCAGTAAATAAAACATGTCACTATCGAAAAATAGTTTTTTAAACAGTTCAAAATTGTAGTGATGTTTCACTGAATATTCCTCTACAGCAACTCCACGACGAAATAATCAAGATCGAAGGAGAATGTCGCAAGCCGTTAAAAACAATGTACGGCACGATGATATCAAAACGCGGCCAGTTGCATTGATATTTCACTACCGCAGATTCCTGGTGGCTTCGATATGAAGGGGACTGCTTAGGTATTCTTGTTCACCTGCGAACAGGACCCGGATAATTGGCCAACAGATAAGATCGTGACAACTGCAACAATATTCCGCGGCATCGACACTCAAAAGTTTGAAACTTTGTAGGCAAAACTTTGTAGGCAAATGCAGCAATGTGCTTGGACCAAAGTGGACCAAATGCAGGGAGTCAATTAGCCACCATAACACGTGAAGAAGGATGCAATGTCACCTCTTTCTTTGCGTCTTTAGTACCACCCTTGATTGCATCCGCAGCATCATCAATGATGCCCTTCACCTTGTCGCCGGCTTTGTTGGCCTGCAAAGAAGCAGTCACATCGGGGATATATTGCTCATGTAAGTTCTCACGGCGACATGCGCTAATAAGATTGAGGCGTAATTCTAACGCCTATGCAAGACGATCTTGTAGAAAGAGCGTGATAACCTTCAGAGGATGTTTTCGTTACCTCATTCTGTGCATCTCTTCCTCCATCGTTGACATTGCTGTTGACGTCCTTTCCAGCAGACTTAGCCTGGCCGGTGGCGTCATTTGCAGCGGACTTGACGTCCTTTGCAGCACCTTTGATGGCATCTCCAGCATCATCGGCAGCATCCTGGACTTGGTCTCCGATGCTCTGCAGCACAGCAGTACATAACTTTTCAGTAAAGCAAAAATGATCGCGCATACGTGTTCCCACAACTATGCTCAGCTGAATGCGATACTGGAGTGAAAAATAACGCTTCGCTGATAGAAGCATACAGGGCCGGATAATGGGTAACGCCGGCGGTCGCGACCCACAAAACCGATCAATGGTTCACGAATCGTACGATCTTCAGAATTAATCCGCTGGTAGTTATCTGTTGAACTGATTACCTTGGCACTCACGACGAGTGAGCGACGCTGAACGCGAGCCTGAGGCCGAGCTGCAGCTGATGGCCTCACGGCCAGGAATGATGAAGAAGCAAGTGTGAACGATGCCATTATTGATTCTTGGGTATTGAATACTGGTATTTATTTGACAAAGGTTCTAGTCGCGTGAATGGAATATGACTCCGGCTGCGCTGAGATGCACAATATCTTCTGAAGCTTGACAAGGTAGCTAGCACGAAGCTGCATGCAGCGTCAGGTTATAATGCTGCATTATTAACGCAGACCAAAGGCCTGGAGGGCGGACTCAACTCTTTTACTTAATGAAAGGCCCAATATATGTCACTTTGTGATGAGTAAGATACTGCATGTTAATTTGCACATTGAGTAGTGGGCAGAAAACCGAAGTTGGCCATGTGGAAGTTGTAAGATTGAGCATGCGCAGCATCGTGAGTCGAGACAATGTAGACACTGGAAGGAGAACATGTACATCTAGAAGGGCCGAAGTTCTTGAAGCAGTGCGTCGTTAGTGTAATAGCTATGGGAACCTGAACATTACTGCGATGGCAACCTGAAAAATCCAGGCTGAAATGATTGTTTAATACTTTTTGAAAGATCTTGAGTGATCGTTTAGGAAACTATTTTGAATGATTGTCTGGGGTTGTGCAATTGATCGATCAAGATCTTGCATGATCGTCCCGACACTGAGTGCCGTGAAACTATAGTTCGACATCCTTGCCAGGTTGGACAAGCAAGTCACCATCAAGGTCATCAAGCCTTGTATAGAACAAGAATGTTGAAAACCTTTGGTACACATGATTAGAGATGATATCCTTCTCTGACATCCCAAACTCCAAACTTTGAGCTCTGACGACCCAGACAGATGATGCATCATATGACCCCAAAAAAGTAATTGATTATAGAAATTTTCTTCGTTTCTTGACGCAACCCTAAACTTTTCTAGGAGAACACACTTACAAACCTTCTCCTTTTGTTTCTCCTTTAAGCCAAGACGATTGCATTGTTGTTCATCGAATTTTCACAGCCATAAGGTCAAATTCGTCTCGATCAATGACCGCAGGTAAACGTGGTGATAGGATATTAAGATTCCTGTGACATGTGCTCAGTGTGCATGGCAATAAGTAACCATCACCAACACTCCAGATTCTTCATTCACGAATTTACGTGAAATTATTTGCAATGTATGGGCGTGTTAAATGGCATCGGCATCCACATACATAGGCATCATGGGAGAAAGTGGATCTGTGCTTTGCTAACCATCAGCCAAGGTCAGCAGTTGTATTTGGGTCTAAGTGAGCTATGGCATCTGAGTCGAGTCGAGTTGGGTGGTTTTGGAAGATGAGCTGAGGTAGTATAAGCTGAGAAAAGGCGATTTGAGCTGACATAACCTAGTAGGCGAGCTGAGCTAAGACAACTTCAGCTGGGCAGACCTGAACTAGCCTAACCTAATCCAAGCCGAGGCAGGAGTTGGCTAAAGACAGCTAAAGGAGTTATGAGCTAAGCTTAGCCGAGCTCAGGTGCGGTATAACGTTGAGCTGAATGGAACCAAGATGAGCTGATTTGACTGAGGTGAGCTGAAGAGCTAGGTGCACCCCCACCCATGTAGAGGTGTGCCCAGTTGAGGTGAGCAGCGCTTAAGGGAGAAGAGCTGATCTATTATGAGAAGACATGAGCTGCGTCAAGGTAAAGTGAGCTGAGCCAAAGTGTGCCTCAGCCAAGCTAATTTGCCTTAAAAGGTGCTTACTTGCTTAAGCCTTGATCTGAGCTGACAGGAACTGAGCTGATGCAAGCTGACTTCAGGCGAGCAGTGAGACACTCAGCTCAGCCCGGCTCCTGATCTCTTGCCCCAACCAAATTAAGTAAGCCCAGCTCTGTTTACTTCCATTCAGCTCACCTCAAGTTACCTAATCCGAGCTGAACTAAGCTGACATGAATGTAGTACATGCTGATATGTCCCCCAGGAGCATATGCTGCAATTTGACCATCGGCCACAGCAAGTCGAGTTTATTTTGAAGGCCGTTAAGTGTTGAATACAATGAAATATTTTGAATCCTTCTGTTCAAGTCTTGAAGGATGACAACCCAAACGACTTATGACCCAGAAGACTAATGGAAATCACAGTATCAGGAAGTATTATCTTACTTCCTAAGTCAATTTGTAATATCAGAAAGTAACTTGATTATCTTATGATACCACAAGTTCATTGTTGACAAGAATTTCTCACAGGCTTGTGCATCGAATTTTGATAGCCATAAGGCCTGAAGGCATCCCAGTCTCCTTTATCAATAAGCGCATGCACGCAGGTAAGGTGATGGAAGATTCGGGTTCCATGTGCTCAGTGCGTAAGCCAATGTACTACATTTAGTAAATAGCTTTTCAGTTCAACTTGCATTTTGTCCTCGAGTATTCCATTGATGATAGCAAGACTGTCATTTCACACTAATGTACAAGAATTGAGTACCTTTCCACTACAATTGGTGGTTGAACATGCACTGAGCTCGTCTATACTCAGCCCGTAGTAGTGGTACAAGTTACGCCGATACATCTCGACATGATCTTTGTTGCAAGCTGGACCGGAATGGCCATTCATTAGCCTACTACCACGAGCTTGAACTGGTGCTCCCAGAAAGTTTCGTAACACTTGTTCTTGTGTCTTCGACATCTGCTGTCAATCATAAAACGGTAAAACGTTGAAACGGAAAGTAGGCAGGGTGCACATTTTAGGTAGTGAGGCAATAGTTTGAATGGAGTGTGCACCTAGTGAACAATTGTTGCTAAGTCCATAGCGGAAGCTATCATCATTGTTTAAATTCGCAGACATGCAGATGACAACAGATTCACATGACAAGGTGTGCGTAGGTACCTAAATGCTACAGCTGGATTCCACGTCAATGAATCATCGGAAAGTAAGACGTGACGCAGCTCAGCTCAACTCAGCTCAACTCAGCTCAGCCCAGCCCCTATCAAATCAGGTGAGCATAGTCCAGCATGAGTCATCTGCTCCCCTCCAATCAGCTCACTTCAGCTCACCTCAACTAAGCTCATCGCGATTTACCTCTTCCTCATCTCATTTAGCTTAAGTCACATCAGCTCATCTTACATTGCTCGAGCATTTGATCAGAGAATGCTGCACAGCTCACTTCAGCTAAGAGTCTCTCAACTCAACAGACCCCACCGAAACTCACATCAGCTAACCTCATATTACATCGCACCGCCTCACTTCAACTTGACGTATTTCACCTCAGCCTAGCGCACTTCACCTCAGCCTAGCGCACTTCAGCTCAGCCTAGCGCATTTCACCTCAGCCTAGCGCACTTCAGCTCAGCCTAGCGCACTTCACCTCAGCCTAGTGCACTTCAGCTCACCTCATATCGTTTCACATTAGCCCGTCTCAGCTCATTTCATGTGAATTACATAGTACATGTAGGTAAACTTCTATGTAAACTCAGCTCAGACCAGCTCATCACTCTACAAGCACGGGGGACCCAGCTTCACCCATTTGACCTCCAAAAAGCTTGCGTTAGCTCACCTCAGCTCAGCTCTACAGCTCTGCAAGCCTATGCTGAGATCATTGAAACTCGCAATCGTTTAAATCATCTTATCTCAATTCATATTCGTTCAGCTCAGCTTAACACACATCAGCTCGGTAAATTCATATTCGTTCAGCTCAGCTTAACACACATCAGCTCGGTAAATTTATATATAAAGCCAATTCAGACCAGCTCATCACTCTACAAGCATGGGTGACCCAGATTCACAAGCCATGTTTACCTTCAAAGTGCTTATGAGCACACCTCACCTCACCTCAGCTCAGGTCATAATCGACTAGCTCGTATCATCTCAACTCATGTTCGTCAGATTACATCAATTCACCTCGAAACAGCTTAGCCAGCTCGGATCATATCATATCAGCTAGCTCGTCGCAACTCTGCTCCCAGATCTGCGATGGCGCTACTGTTGAGGCTTTACATCAGCACGTACTGCAAGTGCTGCTGCAACAAGGGAGCTGCTGCGCATGCGGCTGTACAGTTACAGTGGCTGAAACCATGGCTGCCGGCATAGCAGCTGCTGTAGATGCTACGGTACCACCTGATGCGGCTCGTCAATGTATCGCCCTAGCCAACCATCCTATTATAAATCCATAGAAAGAAGTCGTACGAGGTTATCGCAAAAGAGAAGCGTACGTGCACGTCCGACGTTTGCAAGTCGCAGAATCATAATGGTAACTTCACAATTGCATGCTGCATGCAGTAGTTCTATAACTGAATTCAAAAGTACTATATCAAGTATACATCAGTACTGTGCGACAGTTCCTGCCAATGAAACATACTTTTCTGTGAATTAGCAGAAGCACATCGTCTACATTGGTCACTTCAATCAGCAGTAGGAAGAAAATCTCGTCGACTTCATGGGAAATGCCCGTCCAGGAAATCGATCACACCATCCTTTAAATGGACGGTTTCCTGTGCTACTTCTGATGGAATTTTTCATTGTTCAGTGCCCTAAAGGAAGCCGCCAAGCCTCATATTGGAAAAAGGGGAGAGAGAGGAGAGGGAGAAAGAGAAGAGAGAAAAAGAGAAAGAGAGACACACTCACTCCAAGTGCATCTGAACTTCCTTAATCACTTAAACAGGAGGAAAATATAGGACACAACTTAATTTGCAAACGACTCTAACCACAAGGTCACAAAGTGACAAAAGAAACGTAATTGATACGTCCTTATAGTAGAGTCATTCGTTCTTTGACACATATCAAAATTCATCACGTCTTTGAAGTGAAAAGCGCATTACATCATCTGCCTAGTGAGTACAAGACATCACTAAAACCGGCAATTTAGGTTTTGTATGTAAGTCTAATATTATATATCACGAATCACTGTACTAAGGCACTCAAACAATATGTACATAAAATTGTGGCGAAAGCAAAGTCATTTTCTTTACAAAATCTTACTCAATTTAATGACATACTGGGTTCAGAATATGCTCAGAATATGCTCTATCGCCTAATCAGCAATTATCTGCACCGAACCTGTTCAAATGCCTGTTATTACCCACAGTGAACAGCATCAAAAGTCGATCAGAGATTCTTCTTGACCTGCACCCGAAATACACACGAAATACAATCACAGAAAGACGCGATGATGCAGAAAGGATACAGAGAGATATAATTTAATCGTGTAAGTAAAATCCATCACAATTCACACCAGGTACGCAATAATGCGCGAAAGTCATCACGAGCGAAAGAAGAGTATCTTGTTGGGAGTTGGGGTTTTCAAAACTTTACCTCCTTCTTAGCATCTTGGGCGCCTGACTTGGCAGAGTCAGCAGCATCATCGACAGCACCCTCAGTTTTGGAGGCTGCTTTCTTGCCCTACAGGTCGCAGCAGCAGGTGTTGACAGCCAATAGATGAAGTTGAGGGAGAAGGTGACAAGAGCATTGCAGCAAAACGGCCAGAACTTGCCTCGCTCTGGGCATCGCTTGTTGCATCATCAGCCTTGGAAGCTGCCTTCTTGCCCTGTATGAACAGCAATATCAATCAGCAAGTCTGACATGCCAGATGAAGCTACAAGAGACAGCAATTTTACATCTTTTCTTATTTCTTATCAAGTGGACAATATACATATGGGTGTAGCGACAGGCTCCAATGAGGATTTGCTGGCGAGGGATACCTGGTCTTTGACATCGCTTGCTGCGTTGCTGGTTGCATCGTCAGCCTTAGATGCTGCCTTCTGGCCCTGTTTTGAAAAAATTGTCAGGATCATCAGAGCGTAGAGTAGGAGCGACTTAATGTCGTCAAAACAGCAGTCAGTTGATTTGAGCACAGGAACACCCCATAGCGGAGTAGTTTGGCAGCTCAACAAAGAGGTGACACAGCTTCCTTTAAAATCCTCTTGTGACAGCGCATACAACACAATGAAACATACCCTGAGCACGTCCAGAACAAGAAGCCTTCAATTTGAGATGCACAGTAACACTTGCAGGCAGTACTGCTCCTGGAGCAGTATTTGCAGGCGAGGGGTACCTGGTCCTTGACATCGCTTACTGCGTTGCTGGTTGCGTCGTCTACCTTTGATGCTGCCTTCTCACCCTACATTGCACACATAACAAATATTTAAATCAGCTAGCATTTACAAACAGAAAGAAGGTAGTGCATTTTCGTCAGATACTTTACCGGCCTTCAGTGTTGGGAGCTGATATGCGAAACGGAGCCGCTCCCAACCATTAGTCAAGAAGAAAAGCTGCTTTGCACTGGTTTCGGTGATATAAATAGCAGCGTAAGACCACGCTTAAGAACATGCCATTCCAAGACAAAAGCATGAACTTGTCGAGCATGAATGCCAAACACAAGGCGGAGAGCAATTGTTCACCAAGCCATGATGTACACGACTTTTACTACTTTTACTACACATTGTCAAGAGCTGTGCACGTTTGGAACCAAGCCTGTTCAGACAGATGTAATTGTTCACCTTCTTCTGAAGGTCACTGGTGGCATCGTCAGCTTTAGAGGCTGCCTTGCTTCCCTGCATGGCAGACTCGTAAACCTTGAATCACGCATTGCAGATGCTCGACAAGTCACCTTCCAAAGTGCGTAGATAAAGGCTAGCAAGTGGCTGTCGGTGTCTAAAGTGTTGGGTACCACATATTGAACAAGTGACCTGTTTCTGAAGGTCGCTGGTCGCATCATCAGCCTTGTCACCGGCGTCCTTGCCAGCGCTTTTCACTTTGCTAGCAGCTGAGCCTGCAACATCCTTGACTTTGCCAGCGCCGCCCTTGATGGCATCCTTTGCGTCACCGGCAGCATCCTTAACCTTATCTCCAACGCTCTGCGAGGAGTCCCTCAATTCCTCATAAGCCTCGCAAAAGCAGCTTCATCGCCATGCTACATCGATATTTATTTTGCTACAGCTCAAGCATCTGGTATTGTTATGCAAGCTGGTTTACGCATGGCGTTGGCTGTCTTCAAGTCAAAGGGCCTGCTGACGGGGTTTATCGTCATTCATCCTCACTAAACCTCAAATCATCATGTCTACATGATTCTCCGGATGTTCACCTCGGCACGAACAACGAGCAAACGACGCTGAGGACGGGCCTGTGGCCGAGCAGCCGCACAAGGCCTGGCAGCAATAAAAGACGATGAGGCGAGGGCAAATGACACCATCTCAGCTTATATGATTAAGTACTTGACAGATAAAAGTTTATGAGCGGAGCAGATCTGGCGATGAGCTGCGATTGCGTATTGTGTCATTTCCTGCCCTCAAGATTGACTTCAAGGGAGCTTCCGCAGATAATCTGACGTGGAATGCTTAAGCAGATGGCACGTGACTACCTTGCAGATTTCAAAACTTAATGGAGTGCTTATCTTGCTCTTGAGTACGGCTGTGCAGTTGCAATACATCGCTAGAAAAGAAGAACTCACAACGCAATTGTGTTGCATTTCCTCTATTTTCTACTAGTTACAAGTATGTGTACATATGCCACAAATAATCCAAGTTCGGCATGCAGTGCTCATCTGATGTACGCCATATTCCTCTTCCAAGATTGTTTCATAAAAGCTACCAACTTGGTGACCGTTGAACGATGTCAGCTACAGATGAGAAAGTAGATTTTGACCACAGCTACAGCTCAGACTAGAAGGCAAGCCTTGCTCAAAAGAGGTGAGGTGAGGTATTTTCAGCAGCATGTCATCAGCACGTCTGCCGGCATCTGTGCGAGTTACAATCGTGAGATGACCCGTTCCATGCTCAGCAGCGGTGATGTTGTAAGATATTCCTAACTAGCAGATTCAAGTACGAGGATGAAGATCCGATTGAACGACGCTGTTCCGTGGATAGCCACTGAAGTGCATTGTTGGAATATATCGATTGGACATTCAAACAAGCACGCTAGCAGTGCTGAAATCAGATGCCGACTTTGAGTTGGCGTTGCGTAACGATGACCAAAGTAGCTGCTGCTGTCACAATTGCACAGCTGGCAGCCATGAGCCATGGGAAGGCCCCAAGGCTGGGTGCCACAAGCGTTGCCAGATACGATAACAGGCCCAACAAGCTTTGCAGGCTGCCCTGGACTCCAGCCACCGAGCCTGCACTCATAACGATCACTCAAGCAAGCGTGCGCATGGCGCAAAGAAGCAGCTAGCACATGACTCGTGAACTCACATGTCGCCATCCCTGCAAAAGCACGTTAATGGGCTGATCGAATGTGAAGTGATCACGAAAGGGCAAGACCGACTATGTGAAGATCTATCAAGGGGTCGGGGCCGCACTCAGCTGTTCATCAGCGATTCGCTCCTGCAGCAGTTGTGACACTGCTAAGTCGAAGGTCCACAATCCCCAACGTGACGCCGCAACTCCTGACACCAGGGCATGCGTAGCCACTGCTGGTGGTACGCTAATGTGGCTGCCTGTCGCCTTCTGCGCACACTCTTGTATCTTTCATTACGTCGATTAATTTGCCCGGTCACATCGGAGTTCGGCGTTGCATGCATAGCCAGTTGTATACAACGCTGCCAAATGCCACTGTGAGAATTGCGAGACTTGTCACATCCCATGTTACATCCCAAAAGCAGCACGTCATGTAGCATAGGCTTTCATAGCATGCAGTAGATGTGACGAAGGATTCCTCCGAATTCACGTGCCCCTCCAATGCGGAGCAATGCCTATTGTATGTTCGTGTGTGTTTTGAAAGAGCTGGAATTAGGTGACCCACCCGAAAGAAGCCCAGTGGGAACAGCGAGGGGATGACACCGCTCCAAAGTGCTAGTGCTTGGAAGCATATGCCTAGGATGGCTGTATGAATTAAACCTGGGGCCATCACAGTCTTTCTTACCAATTATGTGGATAAATTGCACAAGTTGCTACCCTTCTCAAGAGGCCTATGGTGCACGGCTTGATGTTCTGTCACAGTACAGATGGCTGTCAAATGCGTGAATGCAGCAAAGTGATCCGTTAAAATGCGGTCAGAGAAACGCTTAAATTTGAGATCTTGAAGTGAGACGGTCTCACCAAGTTTGGTGGCCATGAGAGGGAAAGAGAAAGTTGCTGCAACCCCTGCAGCTGCGCCTATCCCTCGGAAAATCGATAACACTGCCTCTGTCATACCCTCTGACTTCAAGAAAGCTGTCATTTGGAGCCCTGAACGAATGCAAAACACTTCGCAGGACACCTGATGCAGCAAGGTGTTTTTGCTTCGATCATTCTCTTGCCATTGCCAAATTACTAAGGGATCCTACTCTCACTGGAGAGTTTAGAACCTGCCAGACCATTCATGATCCGATAACGAAATGATTTTACTGCGCATTGGCAAGCAGCTTCGCACCTAAAGACAGCACCGTGAGATACAACAGAGCCAGTGCAAAGGCTGCAGGTAGCACAGTCTGCTTCCAGTACAGCTGCCATCCGGTGAAAGTGCCAAGCAATGTCTGTTTTACAGCTGCTACCCATCTGGCAGCTACGTTACTTGCTGTATGATCGCCAAGCTGCTGTGATTCACAACCTCTACCCACAGTGGCATCGTCTTTTCTGTTCCAACAAATTTGTTAACAAATTTTGTTATTCAAACTTTTAGCGATGCGATTGCAAAATCACTATAAGGATGCGCAACATATCACCCATCTTGGCAACATCCACGTGCAAATTTAAGTGCCACTTCAACTTACTGCAGCCAAGGTGCCTGTTGCGAGCTGTATCGCAGCAGTGCACACTCTGGCATCCAAGCGAGAAGATTCCAGCCGCATATGGCAGCTACCGCAGCGAAAGTACCACAATATGTCATGAGAAATCCCACCGCGATTGGGCTGATGATAAGACAAGTCAAATCAATACGACGCATTCCTGCACATGTACGCTCGTCTAGTGGACCACTTGAGAGAAACTCTGTAACTCGGTTTAGGCCATTGGGGTACATCTATTGCAGATGTAGAGGAGGTTGTAGCAATCCGACACGTACGTAGTTGACCGTGCTAGAGCATCCTACCAGAATTTAAGGATGATAGGGCAACGGAGTCTCCTAGGCACAAAGCCTTTGTCCACTGTCGCTCGACAGCAAGAGTCGATCCCATACTTCCCACAGTGGATGCCGATCCAAATGCTATAGTGCATGTGATCAGCAGCCAGAACATCCAGTCATGCTTCTCGCCTTTGCCACCGGCTGTCAGCAATGGCAGCACTGCCGCAGCAGATAGGAAAACTGCAACATTTTGCACTAGATACATCTGTGTCGCTCCTCGAAGACGGCCCTGCCTGTATGCAATCCGGTTCATTCAATGGTCAGACAGGCAGGGATACGTACGATATAATGGCATCCGCGAGACAAACTGTTGCATTCCATTAAAAAAATTTCAAAGTAAGTATTTGGCAACACCTTGCAATATGTGCGCCAACGGCGGCGCCAGCGACCACCTGCTTGCATGAATCAGGTTACCACATGCTGTAAGAGCTGCCATGCACGCGGATTTATCATGTTTACAGGGCACATGAAGTCCATAAATTCCATGATATTTTGCCTTATCTCCAATGAAGATTTTTCATTGCCGGATCGGGAGGCTCGATAGAGTTTAAGCCCATCAAATGTCCGCATCCCTCGCAGTATTCCCTGACAATATGGCTGGCAATGGAATTTAACCTGCGATGCCTGATCTGCCAGGCCATACGCTGACACTAAAGCCAGACTATGCGGCCACACTTCCAGCATAATCAGCCCAACAGCAAATTCCCAAGACCTCTGACCCCACGTTGATAGTGCGTGCGATCCATATAGCGCGAGGCGTGCTCGACGCACGCGGAATGTGCTCTCATCCTCAGCGCGTAAGGACAAGTCAGAATGTAAGTCAGAAGGCCGGAGGAGCTGCTCTGCGTTGTTCACTGGGTCTGTCATGGATCAGGCTTTCCCTTCCCAGTTTGCAAGTCTTTATAACCAAGTGCGCAAGCTAACGTTTGCAAGGCATGTCCACACATCAATGCGAGCGGCATTCACTGTAAATGTTTGATGTAAAGCACCCGAGTCATCATGAGTGCATTTTCCAGAATGAACTTTAGGAATCTGCCAAGTAACCCTATTCGTGCCAGCCTGTACTAGGAGATCCGGGATCCCAGCGCTTCAAATTTTGTCATCTGTCTACAGCATGTATAGTGTATTGTAGACAACAGGTCGTATACTCCTATATTACATTCCTGCAAGAAGTCCTACGATACTGTGGTAATGCAATCACCATCACGCAAGTAACCTGCACGAGCGCTCAAAATTTAGGAGTTATTGCTTGCGAATCTGCGCGCACCTAGCATACCATCTACAGCTTTGTCATTCCTCTGAGTGTGACAAACCAGAACCTCTTCGATATTTGACGATCGAGCGCACGTACAAAAAATGGGGCTGCATTGGCTCGCATACTACGTAAAAAATGTAGATTCTGTTGCACATGCGGAACGTTATGTGCGACATCAAATCTTTGCATCGTATAGTGATCGTTTTGTATAACCATCACATAATGTTGAAAGTGGGTGCATTAGCCATTACGACGGGTGCATACGTGCTTCAGAAACGGAGCTTGTCAGACACTCTCTAGAGCCTATAGCCAGATCTACAACTTTTACGTCAACCACATCAAAGTTTGCCTGCAGTAGACAGCGTGGCCAGGTAGGGTGTACCGTTTCGTTCAAAAATACGGTGTTACAGTTACAGTTACGCCAGACTTTGACCAGACTTGCGCCAGAC
>JAULKR010224859.1:0-14793 GCA_032356305.1 Prasiola linearis | reverse complement strand
GGCGAGTTGCGCATTGAACAGGTCGTCCACGCGCCACCGGCCCAGCGCGACGGAGGGGATGGACCACTCGGCGACGGTGTCGGCTGCGGCCGCTTGGGAGGCGCTCAGCACCCGGTTGTCGATGTCGCCTGTCGTGGCCGCCTTCTCGACGTTGGCCCAGCTTCCCAGCGTGTACTTGTACTCGGCTGCGCTGTCCACGTCGACGGTCTGCTGAAACCGGCCGTTTCCAATCGGCTCCATCGGCAGCGGCTCACCCATGTCCGGACTGTCGCCCTGGGCATCGCCCGGATTCCATCCGTTGAACGTGCCGACGAGGTAGACGGTGTCGAGCGGCGCCAGCACGCCCGGCGTGTCGACGGTGAACGTGACCGAGCGCGTCTGCGCCGAGGCGCTCGTCGCGATCAGGAGGGTGAGCAGGGCGAAGCGCATGGCGGTCGAGGTGTGGGCGCTCAACCTACTCCGTTTACCCGCGGCTGTACCAGATCGTAAAGAAGCCGTCCCACGATTCGACGGGCCGATTGGCCTCGTACGTCACCATCCGGCGGACGATCTGCGAGGCGGCCTCGCGCAGCGCCTCGTCGCCGGACGCGCGCATATCGAGCGTGCCCAGAGGCGTGAGCGTATAGTCGACGCGCGCCTCGCCGTAGGGCGCGCCCTGCGCCGCGAGGCGCGCAGGAAGGGCGTCGAGCATTTCCTGGATGTGGCTGCCGTTGGCGAGGCGCGACAGGTCCACGCCAGCGTAGCGGACGACGCCGTTTCGTGCCGAGGCGCTCTGGTTCGGCTGCGGCGGGGCGGGCGGTGCCGGTGGAGCGGGCGGCGGCGGCGGTGGGGGAGCCGGTGGCGGCGGAGGAGCCTGCGGCGGTGCCGGTGGAGCGGGCGGCGGTGGTGGTGGTGGAATCATCGAGGCGCGCACGCCTCGGCGCTCGACCGACCCGCCGTCGTACCGGACGGTCACCGTTCCGTCGCCGTCCGGGTCGTGCCACGTGTCGGCGACGCGAGTTGCGCCCGCACGGCCGCTCCCGTCCGGGAGCGTGATGACGACGGTCGTCCGGCGCTGCCCGTCGACTCTGGTGATGCGGACGGAGTACGTCGTGTCTGAGGGCTGAGTGAGCGCCTCGTGAGACGAGCGCGGCGCCTCGGTGATGCTGGAATCGGCTGGGCTGAGCGAGCGGTCGGTATCGGCCGGAGCCGCCGTGGCAAATCCGGCGATCACGACCGACACGAGCACAATGGCAGCGCCGAGGCGCCCCGCGAGGCGCGCATGGCGGGTGGGTTGAAGGCGGAGTCTCATGGCAGCAAGGCGGCGAAGGAGAGGAGGGGAGCCGGCACCGACCGTCGCCATCGGCGCCGGGATGGTGGACATCGATACGAGCAACTCGGCGTAGGACCGGCGCGCCTCGGGGTACGAGGCCAGCACGGCCGCGTCGGCCAGGCGCTCACGGTCCAGGCACATCTCACGCGCGAGTCCGTGCACGAGCGGGTGCGCCGCGAACGTGGCGACGACGAGGTCCGTCGCGGTCTGCCACGCGGCGTCCGAGGCGCGCACGTGGGCGGCCTCGTGAGCCAGGGCCAGCCGGAGCGGCTGGCCAGTCAGCGCGTCCGGCACGGCGATCGTCGGCCGCCGCCACCCGTACGTGAACGGGACGGAGCCGCCGCAGACGACGCGGACGGGGCGGCGAATGCCACGCAGCGCCTCGCCGGCGACCACCTGCACATCGGCCGGCGCCTCGGGCCAGTACAGACGCCCCAGCCGGACGTGCGCGACCGCGAGCCGGACGAGTGCGACACACGCGAGGACAAGTGCCGCGACGCTCGCGATTCCGGCGACGACCATCCACGCCGGCGCCGAGGCGCTCACGGGACGGGCGACAGGCGCGATGTCGAGCGCGACGCGAGCGACGTCGGGCAACACGCGCACGAGCGCCTCGGTGGGCGCAGATCCGGCAGCGACGAGGGACCGTGCGATCGGCCCGACGACGAGCGACGCCGGAAGCGAGAACAGGACGGCGGTGCGGACCGGAAGTCCGACCGCAGCGGACGCGCGACAGGCGCGTAAGAGCGCCTCGATGGCGAGCGCCAGCGCGGTCCACAGCACGAGCGGGAGGGCGAAATCGGCCGCCGAGGCGCCGAGCAGGGCGAGGGCGTCACGCATCGGAGTCGAGGGCATCGAGCAGGCGCCGGATCTCGTCGCGGTCGGCGTCGCTCAGGGTTTCGTGGCGGACGAGCGTCTGGACGAGCGCGGCCGGATCGCCGCCGAACACCTTGTCCAGGATGCCCGAGAGGACGCCGCCGCGGACGGCGTCCGGGTCCGCCGAGGCGGCATAGACGTAGGCCGTGCCCTCGGTCTCGACCGAGAGCAGGCCCTTGGTCGCCAGGTTCTTCATCACCGTCATCACGGTCGTGTACGCGAGCGGCCGGTCAGCCTCGATGCGCGCATGGACGTCGCGGACGGTGGCGCGCTGGAGCGCCCACACGTGGCGGAGTACCTCCATTTCAGTTCCGCCAACCGTGGCGAGGGGGTTTCTCATCGGGCCTACGATCTAGTTCGTAGGGCAAGTGTACGATTCAGATAGTAGGCGTGTCAAGAGGGGCTCCCAGAAACGCCGAGGCGCCCGACTCCGCTGGGGAGCCGGGCGCCTCGGCGCGTCCACCCGGGCGCGCAGGTCTACCGCACGACTGTCAGCCGCTGCGTCTGCGAGACGCTCTGGCCGCCCGCCGTCGCCTGAGCGCGAACGACGTACACGCCCGCCGCGAAGCCCCGCGTGTCGACCGTCACCTCGCGCGTGCCCGGCGTTTCCATTCCGTCCAGAACGCGTGCTACTTCCTGGCCGAGCACGTTGTAGACGCGCACCGTCACGTGCGACGCCTCGGGGAGGCGAAGCGCCAACCGCGCCTCGGCGCGCGTCGGGTTGGGCGCGGGCGCGAGCAACTCGAACCGTCCTGGTGTTCCGGGCGCCTCGGTGTCGGCGCCGGTCGGGAAGGTGCCGGTGCCTCCGGACTGCGCGTAGCGCGCCGCAAACTCCTGCAAGAACAGGTTGGCCACACGCGCGTCGTGGATGAGGACCGTGTTCTCGTTGTTGTTCTCGTTGGCCGTGCGCGACCAGTTGTGCGAGCCCGTGATCACGGTCGGGTCGGAGAGCGGGTGCTGCGCGTCCACGATCGCGTACTTGTGGTGCAGCAGTCCGAGCGTGTTGCTCGGGAACGCGAACGCGTCGGCGAAGGCGGCGAGCGGCGCGAACACCGAGCCCGTCGTGCCGATGTCGCCCACCGTGGCGCGCACCTCGACGCCATCGGTGTGGAGCGCCTGCACGTTGTCGACGTAGCTCTGCCGCGTGATGAGGTTGAGGCCCAACGCGACCTCGAAGTTGGCCGTGCTCAACGCCTCGTTGATCTCGTCCTCGACCGTGCCGTACGGACCGAAGCCCTGCGGGCTGAACACGAGGCGCGTGTAGACGCCGTTGATCCAGAAGGCGGTCGGGTTGACGAGGGTTTTGCTGCTGTGGAAGCGCGAGTTGGCCGCGTTGGGCGTCTCTGAGGTGGAGCCCCACATCTGGTCGAACTCGGCGGTGTAGGCGCCGGCCAGCGCGCCGTCCTGAATCCAGACGACGTTCTGGAAGTTGCTCGTCGTGCCCGAGTCGGTCGGGTTCCACGAGCCGGTCATGATCCACGCCTTGGTGGCATCAGAGGAGGCGCGGTCGAGGATGAACACCTTGTTGTGGTGCAGGCCGTCCGAGCCGTTGTTGGGGCCGAACGAGTCGGTGATGACTTGCAGACCGGCTGCGCGCAGACGGTCCGGCTCGGCCGGGTTGGTGGCGTCGTCCACGATCACGCGAACGCGGACGCCGCGGTCGCGCGCCGCGATGAGCGCCGTCCCGATCTGCGTCCCGACGCTGCCCGAGAGGCTGTAGAGCGCCGCGTCGATGGTCTCCGTCGCGGCGTTGAGGCGCGGGATGAGGACCGATTCGAGCGCCTGGACGCGCGCCGTCTCGCCCGTCGAGACGCTCGCGTCGACGTCTTTGTTGAACGTCACCTCGATGAGTCCCGTCGTGCCGGCGCGGCTCGACGTCGAGACCGGGTAGCCGGAGACGATGGCGGTGTCAGCGTTTGCGACCGAACGGAACTCGAGCGTGTAGATGGTCGCCGCCGTCAACCCGTCGAGCGTGACCTGGTGGCTGGTCGTGCGCGCCTCGTCGACGACGCGGCCGGCCGTGCCGCCACCGGTGTAACGAACCTCGGTGTGAGCGGGCCGGTCGGTCGTCCACTGGAGCGTGACGCTCGTCGGCGTCGCGGCCGTCTCAAATGGGACGACGGGCAGAATCAGCGGCGCGTTCGCGTCGTCCTGAACGTCTTCTGCGCGCCTGGGCTGGAGCTGGTAGCCGCCGAGAAACGGCGGGTTGAACGTAAACTGGCTCACGACGCCCTGGACGGCGAACGTGCCGGCCGGCGCAGGCTGCCCGGACAGCGTCGTGCCCGGGTTGACGCGGACCGGGAGCGTGCCCGTCGGGCCGGTGAGCACGTAGTTGGTGCCCGACCCCGAGGCGCTCCACACGGCCGTGTTGACCGTCACGCCTTCGATGCGGACGAGCAGCCCCTCGTACTGCTCGACGCCGCCGGAGCCGTCATTGGAGATCTGGGCGAGCGTGCGCACGAGCGGCTGAACCGGGGCGGGCGTACCGAGGCGGTCCACGACGATGGTCGAGGCGTCGAGCTGGTTGAGGCCGAAAAACTGGTCGACGCGGCCGAGGAGAACGACGTCCTCGCCCGTCTCGACGGCTGCGGCGACGCCGAGCGGCGAGTAGGCCGCGATGCCGGCCGTGGCGTCTTGCAGGTATGACGGGCCGCGCTCGCCGCCGCCGGTCACGAACTCGTCCGAGACGGTCATCACGCCGCGGATGGTGACGGCCTGCCCGACGCGCGTCGAGGTGCCGTTGCCGGTGTTGGCGCGGACGGCCGAGATCGCCTCGGGCGTGCTCCACACTCGGAAGAGCGGCTGCTCGGCGATGGCGACGGTCTGCGACGAGCCGGCGCCCGTCCGGACGCCGACCTCGGAGATGATGGACACGTCGGGCAGTGCGATGCCGACGAGCGTGATGCGGAGCGGGGTCGACTGCGTCGCCGAGGCGCCGCTCACGCGGATCGTCCGGCCGTCGATGGCGGACGTGCCGGCTGTCGAGAGCGTGACGGAGGCGGGGCTCGGAACGCCGGGCGGGAGCGTGAGCGTGATGTCGGTGAGCACGTCGGCGGCGTTGTCCGAGCGTGCGGTGACGACGAGCGTCACGTCGGTCGTCTGCGCGCCTCGGGTCGCGACGACCTCGAAGGCGGCCGTGCCGGTTCCGCTCGCCGCGGCGTCCGAAGTGGAGATCACGACGTCGTCGAAACGGAGACGCGGGCGTCCGCCCGTGCCGGCTTCGGTCTGGTAGTACTTCCACCTTACCTGCACGACGGGCTTGTCGTTCGCGTCAGCCGGCAGCACCGTCGCGAACGACTGCACGTCGCCCGCCGAGGCGCCCGCCGTGTACTCGACCGGCGCGCCGCCGTCGGTCACGCTCTGAAACGCGCCGCTCGTGCCGACGCGGTACTGAAGCCGAATCGCGTACAGGCGCGTCCCGGTCGAGACCGTCCCGCCGGTCCACGAGACGCGCACATTGGAAAGCCCGGTGGTGTTGAGCCCGACGACCGCCGCGCCCAGATCGCCCCCGGTGCCTGTGTTGCCGAACGAGACGCCATCGGCGCCGAGGCCGTTGATGCGCGGACCAGCCGTGAGGTTGTACGGCGAGGTGTAGTCCGCGTTGGGCTCGGCGTTGAGGCCGGGATCCTGGCTCGGACCGCGCCAGAAGCGCATCGAGGCGGGATACGTGCCGGCCGGCGTCGTCTCTGCAAACGCGGAGAACGTGTAGTCGCCCTGGGACAGGTCGAACGGCGTGGGTGCGGTCTGGGCGTTGGCCTGAACGGCGATGGCGCACGCGAGGAAAGCGGCGCAGCGGACGAGTCGGGTCACGGTCGAGGGCGATGGAGAGACTCGGAGATTAGATCCGTCTTCCGTTCTCGCCACCCTACCGCCGGGACCGGGCCAAGTCTTCGCCGAGGCGCGCCACTCATAGGTCGGCACATACGCGCCTCGGTGACTCCACCGAGGCGCAGTCGGGCTACATCTCGAAGCGGACGAGCACCTGCGAGCGCAGGCCGGTCGGCTGTCCGTTCACGACCGGCGGAACGAAGCGCAGGTCGCGGACGAGGCTTTCGGCGAGCGAGTCCAGCCCGCCGCCGATCGGCGACGCGACGGCTGTGCGGATCACGCGGCCCTCACGGTCGGTCTGGAACAGAACCAGCACGTCGCCTTCGATGCGGCCCATCGTGGCGACACGCGGATACTCGGCTTCATCGAGGCGCCGGCGAATAAGGTCCGGGTTGCGCAGTCGCGAAAAGTCGAAGCCGGGGAAGTAGACGACCGACCCGTCACGCCGGGGCGCCTCGGTCCCGCCCCGAGGCGCGGATCGCGGAGCGGGCGGCAGCGCCGGTGCCGCCGTCGTGGACGAGCGGAGGCGGGCCGTCGTGGCGCGCTCGGTCGCCAGATCGGCTCTCAGGCGGGTGACGTTGGCGCGGAGCGTGTCGCGCTCGTTCTGCAAGACGGACACCTGAAGCTGGAGCGCGTCGCGCTCGGACTGCGCCTCGGTGAGCTGGTCTAGAAGGCGCTGGCGGTCGGCGAGCCCTTCGCGCTGCTCGGACGTGAGCGCCGACGTGGTCGCGGCGGCGCGGTCGGCGTCGAGGCGCGCACGGGCGGCGGCCAGAGCCGTGCGGTCGGCGAGGAGGGCGGCCCGGTCGTCGTCGATGGCGACGCGGCCGGCGAGAAGGGCGTCGCGCTCGCGGAAGGCGCGGTCGCGCTCCGAGGCGAGCTGGTCGCGCTCGGTCTCCAGTCGCCCGACGCGTGCCGACTCCGGTCCGCTGCGGGCGAGGGCGGCGTCGCGGGCGGCGAGCGCCTGGTCTCGGTCGGCGATCGCGACATACAGTGCACGGCGCGTCTCGACCAGATCGGCTTCGGCCGTCACGAGGCGTGCATCCCGGTCGGTCCGCTCGGCCTGGAGGGCGACGATGGTCTCGTCGCGGGCGACGACGAGCGCCCGCAGGCGGCCCGACTCGTCCCGGGCGGCGAGCGCCTCCGTCCGGCGACCGGACGCCTCGGCAGCCTCGGCACGACGGCGGGCGACCTCTAGCTCGGCGGCGAGCCGGTTGCGGTCGGTCTGTGCTCGGTCACGAGCATCGACGATCTGCTCGACCTCGCCGGCCAGCCGGTCCCGCTCGGCCGCGACGCGGCGCGCGTCCACCATCGTGGCGCTGCCAGCGAGGCTACGCTCGGCGCGCAGACGGTCGCGCTCTGATTCCAGCGCCCGGCGCTGCGCACTCACGCGGTCCAGCTGGGCGCGCAGGCGTGCCGTCTCCGAATCCGCGTCCGGGCGGGTGCGAACCGGCGGGGCCGGTCCGCGCTGCGCGCTGGCGAGGCGGACCGCGGGGCGCGCATCTGGTGTAGGCGCGACCGAGACGCGCGCCATTCCACGCGCGCTGCGGTTGCCGCTCGCGTCGAACCGGACGTAGGCCGTCGCCGGGGCGCCGCGGTCCAGAATCGGCCCGTTCGACCGCAGGCGTACGCTCCGGCCTTCGACGGCGAAGAACAGGCCGTCGCCGTCGAACTGTCCGACCGGGCGCGCCCCGGCGAAGGGCTGCAACGCGACGCGGTAGGTGCCGCTTCCAGGTACGCTCAGCGCGAGCGCTCCGAACGGCTCCTGCATCAGAGGCGCCCCCGCAACGACGACGCGGCGTCCGTCGACACTCAGCGACGGGTTCGAGAGGCGGAACGACTGCGCCTCGGCAGACGCCGAGAACGCAAGGGCGAGCGCAAATGCGACGAGCAGCCGCCCGGAGAGCGAGAAACGAGACATGACGGGGAAGGGAGGCGGGACAGCGGTCGTGCCGGTCTTGCGTCGCTCCAAACGGAACGAAGACACGACACGTTTGGCCTCTGTTTATGCCGAGGCGTGCTGTGGGACGGGCCCGCCCGCCCGGTCGTTCCGCCGCTAAGTCGTTCTCATTCTGAGACGTTCTACCAGAACATCAGCTTCATACAGAAGACCGAGCCGCCCGACTTGAGGTACTCATCGGTGTCGACCTCGATGACGGTATAACCCGCCTCGGCGAGGCGCGCATTGGTCACCATGCAACCGCGCTGGATGAGGACGTGCGTGCCGTCGGGCGAGTGCGCGTTGCAGGCGAACAGCGTGCGCGCCTCGTCCTCGGGCGCCTCGATGACGCGCTCGAAGTGCGCCCGGATCGTGACCATGTCCTCGTCGATGAACGCGCCGGGGAAAACCAGAACGGTCTTCTCGTCGAGCGGACAGAGACACGTGTCGAGATGGTAAAAGTCGGGGTCGAGCAGCGTGAGCGGCTTCACAGCCACGTCCAAGTGCTCGGCCAAGCGCTCGTAGACCTGGCGGTCCGTGCGGAAGCCGTAGCCGCCCCACAGCAGGCGGCGGCCCGGGTGCCAGATGGCGTCGCCCATGCCCTCGAACGTGCCCGGCAGGTCCTCGTCGAGCCCGACCGTGCGGTAGCCCTCGGACGAAAAGAAGCGCTCGAATGCGGGGACCTCGTGGGCGCGCTCGCGGGCGTGCATCCGGCTCATCACCGCGATCCGCTCGCCGTCGGTGCCGATGGCGGGTAGCGTCTGGTTGGCGCAGAACACCATGTCGGGCTGCGCCTCGGCGCCGTCCACGATCGAGACCGGCACACCGAGGCGCTCGTACGTCGCGCGGAGCGCGTCCCACTGCGTGCGCGCCTCGTCAAAGTTGACCGTGCCGACGTTGCCGGCCATGTGGGGGTTGATGACGTACGCGACCGTAAAGTGGTCCGGAGTGGTCATCAACACGCGCGTCGGGCGCGGCATCGGGGCGTAGTCGTCGAGCACGTCGGGAGTGGGCGAGTGGGGGAATCCCGCAGAGGGTACCACCGCCGAGGCGCCCTGATGACGGTACCCGAAACCTGCATCGAGTCGCGCCGGTCGGGCCCGTGCTGAAGCCTACTGTGCCGTCAATCCTGCGCGCCTCAGACGTCCCGGCAACTCCGCCGCAGACCGACTAAAACGAGAATCGGGGCCGCTCTCGCAGCCCCGATTCCCAGCGTTCACCAGTTAGAAGAGTTACTCGTTGCGCGCGTGCATCTCGGCCAGCAGCGCCGTCGGCAGGAACGCCTCGATGCTCACGCCGCCATCGGCCGGCGCCACCTTGACGTCGTCCAGGGCACTCACGAAGGCCGGCTCGTCGGCCGAGCCGACTCGGGCCGCCGAGACGCCACCCTTGAGCACGTCGACCAGGTCGTCGGGCTGGGGCGTCTGGACGAAGGCGCGGACCGGAACGCCGTCGCGGCCAAAGTCCATCGACATTGCGACGCCCTGGGCCATGCGCGCCGCCATGCCGGCCGGATGGTCGCTCGGCGCCGAGGCGCTCGCACTCTGCAAGCGGCGGGCGACGAACCACGCGCCGTCTGGGTAGGCCACGCGGTCGAGAAGGGCCTGAAGGTCGGGCGCCAGAGCCGAGCCAGACTGGCCCATTCGCGAGAGCATCTGGCGGACGGTCGCCTCGTCGCCGGCGATCACCATGCGGTCGCTCGGGAGCGCGAAGCCGGCACTGCGGCCGTCGTCGTCGGTCGCGAAGTAGGCCGGGATGCCGTCGATGTCGGTCGCGACGAGCGGCGCCTCGGTCTGGGTCGCGAGAAAGCGCTCGACGCGGTCGCGGTCGAAGCGGCCGTAGCCGACGAACGCGGCCTTGCCATGGTATTCACCGGCATGAGGCACTTTCGCCACTAGCAGTTGCGATTTTCGCCGATCTTCGATTTAGGATAGCCCATGCGTACACTCGGAACGATTCTTGCCACGGCCATCATCACCGCGCTCCTGACGAGTGCGGCCTGGGTTTTTCTTTATAACAAGGAAGACCGGCAGACACCGCAGGTCGTCACGCCTTCCGCGTCCTCGGGGCCGTCCGGGCAGCGGGAAGTGGCCGCGGAGGACATGAACGATGACATGGTCTTCACCCCGGCTGCTGAGGATGTGGACCTGATGGCGCAACAGTTGACGGTGCCCGTCGGCGATTATGACATCTCCCGTCTGGTCGCCCCTCCTGAAGATGCCGCGCGCAAGACGCTGTTCTTCGAGGCAGAAGCGGGCACGCCGGTACGTGCGATTGACGACGGCGTGCTGGTCAAGTTCCGCGAAACGCCGCGCGAGGGCATCCAGATCTATCAGTACGACCCCACCGAAAGCTGGGTCTATGTCTATGCGCATCTGGATGCGCGCGCCGAGGATATCGAGGAAGGCGGCGCGGTGAAGCGGGGACAGGTGCTGGGCATCGTCGGCAACAGCGGCGTCGTTGGCCCGAACGGCCCGCATGTGGCGCTGGACGTCAATCGTCTGGGCCGAGACAAGAACTGGTGGCAGGGGGCGCCGGTAAATCCCTATCCGGCATTTGTGGCGGAATAGGAAAAGCCTTTGGCGATCGCTATTCTCGTCGATGCGGACGCCTGTCCGGTGAAGGATGAAATCTACAAGGTCGCGTGGCGGCACGAGGTGCCCGTCACCATCGTCGCCAACCAGTATCTGCGCCTGCCGGACCACCCGCTGCTATCCCTGCAGGTGGTCAGCGACGGATTCGATGCCGCCGACGACTGGATCGCCGAGCGGGCGGATGCGGAGACGGTGGTGACGACGTCGGACATATTGCTGGCGGATCGCTGCCTCAAGGCGGGTGCGACGGTAATCGGCAATAATGGCAAGCCTTTCACGGACGCCAGCATAGGCGGTGCCATCGCGACGCGGGCGATCATGGCGGATTTGCGGGCAGGAGCGGAGACGGCCAATATCGGCGGACCGCCACCCTTTCAAAAGGAAGACCGCTCACGCTTTCTCTCGGCGCTCGACGCGGCGCTTGTGCGGTTGAAGCGGGCTTCCTAAAGCGGGCTTATATTGCCTCGCAGCATAGAAGGAGTCCCCCCCGCATGATCGGCCGTCTGAACCATGTCGGTGTCGCCACGCCGAATATCGAGAGCAGCATCGCGCTCTACCGCGACATGCTGGGCGCGACGAAAATCCACGCCCCCTTCGACCTGCCCGAGCAGGGCGTGCGCGTATGCTTCGTCGATGTACCGAATAGCCAGATCGAGCTGATCGAGCCGCTGGGCGATGACAGTCCCGTGCATGGCTTCCTGAAGAAAAACCCTGCAGGCGGACAGCATCATGTCTGTTTCGAGGTGGAGGACATATTGGCGGCGCGCGATGAAATGCGCGTGCGGGGCGCGAAGGTGCTGGGCTCGGGCGAGCCGCGCATGGGCGCGCATGGCGTTCCCGTCATCTTCCTGCACCCGAAAGACATGGGCGGTGTCCTGATCGAATTGATGGAAACGCCGGAGGATATGCACGCGTGACAAAACCCATTCCCGATACCGCCGCCGGTCTGGTGGCCGAGCTGCTCGACGTTCTCGACCTGGAGCGGATCGAGGAGAATCTGTTCCGCGGCCAGAACACCGCCGACGCGGAATTCCGGCTGTTCGGCGGTCAGGTCATCGCGCAGGCTTTGGTCGCGGCCAGCCGTACTGTTGACGCCGACCGTCCGCCGCACAGCCTGCACGCCTATTTCATGCGCCCCGGCGCGATCGACGTGCCTGTGGTTTATCAGGTTGAGCGCGACCGGGACGGGCGAAGTTTTTCCACGCGGCGGGTCGTCGCCATCCAGAATGGCCGGCCGATCTTCAACATGGCCGTCAGCTTTCAGATCGAGGAAGAGGGTTATGAGCATCAGTTCGACATGCCGGATGTGCCCGGTCCCGAAGATCTGATCACCGAGAAGGAATGGCGGACAAGTTTCGCGAATGAAGTGCCGGAAGCGTTTCGCGCCCGCTTTACCCGCGAACGTGCCATCGATTTCCGCCGTGTCGATCCTTCGCCCCCTGGCGAAGAGGCACGCGAGCCTGCGCAGAACATCTGGTTTCGCGTACAGGGCGAAGTGCCGGACGATGCCGCGGTTCATCGCTGCCTTCTTGCCTATGCCAGCGACATGACGCTGCTATCGACCTGTCAGCGCCCGCACGGCCTGCAATGGTTTTCCGGCAAGGTGCAGGTGGCGAGCCTGGACCATGCGCTGTGGTTCCACGCGCCGTTCCGCGCGGACGAATGGCTGCTTTATGTGCAGGATTCGCCAAGGGCGAGCGGCGCGCGCGGACTTAGCCGGGGATCGATTTACAGCCGTGAAGGCGTACTGGTCGCGTCGGTCGCGCAGGAAGGGCTTATCCGCCCGCGCGGCTGACCTTTTTCGGATCTTCGATCGGCACGAATTCCTTGATCGTGCACGAACCGAGAGGCGTATTCGCAAGAGGGTCGAAAAAGGTCAGGATCTCGTGCTTGCAGAAGCTGCCAGTGGTGCTCGTACGGGAAAAGGCGTCATCTCGCGCGGACCCTGGGCAGCTGTTGTTGAACTCCGCGCGGTACAGATCGCCGCCGCGCATACGGAACAGCATATACTGCCGCGACAGCCCCTCGGTACTGCGAATATCGCTCGACCGGATCAGGCAGCTTTGCGGCTCTCCGGTCGCGGCAGCCTCAATGTAAGGAACAGCATCGGGGTCGGGTGCGCGGGCGCTGTCGCCAGTAGTGGCGCAGGCGGCCAGCAATAGCGTTCCGGTCAATATGAGCCTGATCATCTTCGCTCTCCCTGCGTTCGATTATCCGCCAGGCTTTCTGAACCGAAGCTGACTCTCAATAGCCTGCCGCCTGGCCATCCTTGCGCATTTCGCTCGCGCCCCAGTACATGCCCGTGTCCGGGTCGCGCCAGATCGCCTGATAGCCGCCAAATGGCCCGGTGGTATATTCCACCCGGTGCCCGCGCTCCTCCAGCGCCCGGACGACGTCTAGTGGCACGCCCGATTCCAGCTCGATCAGACCGCCATCGGTCATGCGGCCATTGGCGGTGGGCTCGTCATCCTGCACATGGTGGAAGCGTGCCGCGTCGCCTGCCGCCTGCACGTCCATGCCGAAATCGACCATGTTGACGACGATCTGCGCATGGCCCTGCGGCTGCATCGCGCCGCCCATCAGGCCGAAACTAAGGACCGGCTTGCCGTCCTTCGTCATGAAGGCCGGGATGATGGTGTGAAAGGGGCGCTTGTTCGGGGCGTAAGTGTTCGCCTTACCTTCCTCCAGAGTGAATAGTTCTCCCCTGTCCTGAAGCATAAAACCAAGACCGGGCGGTACCATCCCGGAACCCATACCGCGGTAGTTGGACTGTATTAGGGAGACCATATTTCCATCTTTATCCGCCGTGGTAAGATAAATGGTTTCCCCGGCGCTAATCTCTCCAGCTTCGTAGACGGTGGCCCGATCGCTGAGTTTGTCCCGACGCTCGGCGGCGTACTCCTCACTGATCAGCCAGTCCACGGGGACCTCGGCAAAATCCATGTCGGCGTAGTACTTGGCGCGGTCTTCAAACACGATTTTTTTGGCTTCTACAAAGTGGTGGATGTATTCCGCGCTACCAAAACCCATCTCCGCGAGGTTGTACGGTTCTAATAAATTGAGCATCTGCAATGCCGCGATGCCTTGCCCGTTGGGTGGCAATTCGTAAACTTCGTAACCGCGATAATTAGTCGAAACGGGCGTGACCCATTCGCTCTGGTGCGCCGCAAAATCTTCGTAACTCAGGAAGCCGCCCTGCGATTGGATGAACTTGCCGATGGCTTTGGCGATGTCGCCTTTGTAGTACGCATCGCGCCCACCTTTGGCGATTTTGCGGTAAGTATTTGCCAGTGCTGGATTTTTAAAAATCTGTCCTTTCTGCGGTGCTTTGCCGTCGATGGTATAGGTTTCTTTGATATTGGGAAAGCCTTTGTCCAGATAAAACGGAATGGAACGCTGCATGTACCACGCAATCAATTCCGAGACGGGAAAGCCCGCTTCCGCGTACTCAATCGCGGGTTGTAACAACTCCGCCATCGGTAATTTTCCAAACTTACCGTGCAACTCAAACCAGCCATCCACCGCGCCTGGAACACTGACGGGCAATGCGCCATGCGATGGTATTTTCTTCATGCCGTTCTTCGTAAAATAGTCCAACGTGAGCGACTGGGGCGACCGACCGCTGGCGTTGAGTCCGTGCAGTTGCTGCGTTTTGGTATCCCAGACGATGGCGAATAAATCACCGCCGACTCCGCAACCCGTAGGTTCCATTAGCCCCAACGCGGCGTTGGCAGCAATGGCGGCATCAATCGCCGTGCCGCCCCGTTTGAGGATGTCCAATCCGATTTGGGTGGCTAAGGGTTGGCTGGTGCAGACCATACCGTTTTGGGCGATGACTTCGGAGCGCGTGGCGTGGAGGGAGCCAGTGACTCGGTCTTGGGCGTGGGTGGAGAATATGAAAAATAGAATTGTGACCGATAGAGAAATCAAACGCATGATAATTATATTTAATAGTGAATGATTTACAATGATAAGAAAACTCTTTGGTAGATAATGTCAGAATAGCGATTGTTCAATTACGATCACTATACGACAGTTGTCTTTATCTTCTAAATAACTATAAATAAAATATTATAATTTTTATATTGTGTTTTAATTATATTTTCTTCTCTGTGAGAAAAAATTATGAGTTAATTAGCTCAAATTCTCTCCATATCATGAATAATTAAGTGATTTCTAAAAGAGCTAAAACAATAAATATGATCGACGAAGCCAAAGAAAAAATAGAAGCAGAGTTACAGAAAAAG
>JAULKR010224748.1:0-14797 GCA_032356305.1 Prasiola linearis | reverse complement strand
GTGTGTGTGTGTGTGTGTGTGTGTGTGTGTGTGTGTGTGTGTGTGTGTGTGTGTGTGTGTGTGTGTGCGTGTGTGGGGGCTGGCAACGAAATTATGATGCGTGAGATTATGGAGCACTCATAGAGCACAGAGACTGCTTGCAGCTGCAGTATTGACTCGACAGCCACAGTTACGAGGATGGAAATGGTTCAGGGATGAGGTATGGGATGAGGTATGGGATGAGGTATGGAATTGGTTCAGGGATGAGGTATGGGTCATGTAGAGTTCATATCAGGCTCACCTAGCCCATGACCGCTGCTGAGATGGAGTTCACGTAAATGGCAGCAGCCGCTCAGGGGCGCTAAATCAGCTAGACTGCTGATAGCATTGCCTGATAAAATAACGTGAGAGAGGCTGCAGCACTCTCCGTGGAGATCGGTCAAGCCCACCAGGCTCGTAATGCAATTGTATGCCAATAACTGCACATTTGCGCCTTCCAATGTTATCCAATGAAGAATGCAAACAAATTCACCATTGCCATGGGCCGCGATCATGAATTAAAAGTGCTGTAAAGTGACACGATTTGATGCAAAGCGCGTGCTCTTGTCAATAGTACAAGCGCACACGCTTGCAAAGCCAATTGTACATGGCTGTTGATTTACGTACGTCTAGAGCTTGTAGAATTACGGTCACAGAGGTTGAAACATACCAAGTGACGTAGAGATATCAGACCACTCAACCCATCTACCGATTGTAAGCGATTAGAAGTGAGATCTAAAATCGTAAGCTGCTGCAAATGGGCTAACTCGTTGCCGAGAGATGGCAGCGCGTTCGATGACAGTATCAGTTCTTCCAAGGCTGTGCATCCTTTGATGCCGCTCAAATTTTCAATAAAGTTTCCATGGAGGCACATGTGGCGTACTGACGATGCTTGGATGCCAATGTGAGGCACGCGCTGCAGACCCATCGCCACATGTGAAATGCGCAATTTTGCTGATTTGAAGCTTTGCTCAAAATCATGATCAGCGTCTGTATCAGGCATACAATCTCCCTCTTTGATGATAGAAAGTTCCAATCCTTCTTCACACGTAAAATCTTGCAGAATTGCCGTATCGTTGTCGCCCTTTCTGCATCGCGCATCAACCGCGCGGATTCGTTTAGCGGCGTGAAAGTTTGTTTCGCGCTTACAAATCTCTCGTTCAACCTCTTCAAATGCAGAAACAGTCAGCGAATTCTACATTGGTCAAGGATTTTGTATACATTGTTCTATTCACATGGGTACACAGCGAACATAGTGTAATATAATGATTAGTGGCAGGCTGGCAGTGCTAGTGACTGCCAGCCTGTTTACCACCAATCCATTGAGAAGCAAGCGAAATGAGCGAATGGCAATCACATGTCTACTGCTTGCCCGTGATGGACACATGCTATGATCAACATTGATAAGATATGCTTACGTGAAATTGAACTATTCCAGAGTATGCATCTTGTACAATGAAAGAGAAGGTATGCGCACAACACTAAAATGATTGATGGACCCCCCCCACCCCCCCACCCCCCCCCCACCCCCCCCCCCCCCCCCCCCCACACACACACACACACAGAGAGACACAAACCAATGCAAATGACAAATAGGAGTTGTAAAATAGTTGAGCACACATGCCGCAGAATATTGTCAATATTCAAACCTATGAAATTGGCCATGCTGCTTGATGAATTGCCCTAAGGTCGGTTCAATGTAGACTGCGCTGTCGTTGAACGTGCTAAACTTGCTGCATGGGAAGGCGGCTCGAACAACTGGCCGTTGATCGATGGACCCGTTTCAAGAAAACTTTGCCTGGCAGGGACGTCCAGACGCCACCTAATTAAGACACGATGCCTATGGTTGTGACCGCATATTACGCTTCCACTGCTGACCAGTTGCCAACCAACTTGAGGCCGCCATCGTCCGAGAGATCGATAGCTGCCACGTCAGCACCGAGAAGAGGTGTGCCATCGATGGTCGTCTTGAGTAAAACAACCAGTTCGTCTCTTGTTGGTTCATAGGACTCTTCGCCAGCACCCTGCAAATCACGGCAGACGGCCCAAGAGTCAAGACGACCTTGTCATCGAAGCTGGAAAGACAGAGGCTACATTTGGCTACATGCTAGTTATTATGATTGCATGGCGGACAATGTATTGTTCGCTTAATGCAGCAGACATCGTTTGTCGAATACTTTTGACACGAGGTGCCTCAACTCGACAAAATACATTGCGTTCAGTGTAATTCAATGGCCGACACCCGAGATCCCAGTACTAGGCGAGTGAGCATCGTCTCCTTCTGAGAGTGGCATGCAGGCTGGTACGGTGTGAAGATTGATAGCACCTCACAGCCTTCGGGGAGCACTCCGACCAAGGTTAGCAACCTCGCTGTGTCTTGTCCTCTGAAAGAGCGAAGTAGCTCTGCAACGACGCCTGCATCGACATCGTAATCCTGGCCCCAGCACACAAGGGCACACATCAGTAGTGACTTTATTGGACGGGCGTCGTGTTTCAGGAACGGTGACAGGGACGTCCTTACATGGCAGACGGGCAGGCAGGAAGACAGACAGGTAGGCAGGAAGATAGACAGACATGCACGAAGACAGACATGCATCAAAATGCATTGGTGGACTGACAAGCTCTACTCTTCACAGAATGCAGCCGATTGCCATGAAGTGTGTGGTGCTTATAGATGCGTGACAAATCGCAGCGGATGGCGCTGACACCTCTGGTCGTGGTGCTGGCTTGTCAGCTAATGATTCAGGAGTCGGCACGAAGCTCCCATCATTACTTCCAAAAGCGCCTCCAAGGGGAATAAGCAGCTCGCCTGCATACGGCAGGGATTGATTCTTAATGCAATCACACCACTTGTATATGAAACTCTAACGACATGCACATTAGAATTCACACTTAAGCAGTAAGAAAGATGTGCGACACAGGTTAATGCGTCGCTGAGAACGCTGCTTTACAAAGTATGTCTACCCACCAGGTACAAAGAGGACTGACCACGACATTACGAGAAGATCTGCATTTGTCTCCAAAGGCGTCCCTCCTGAATCACGCAATGTCCAGGTTGTCTTGCATATCCAGTGTCATTCCAGCTGTCATCTTCACCGCAACTATGATGCCCACCGGTGGAAGTCTCCCCATTAATTAATGCCTTGGCAGCTCGCTTCCCATGCTGACGTTGTCGTTTGAGGCTGGCCCTGACGTACACGGCTCCTCGGCCATGCCGAGAATGCCCTCGTTTGGCCACCTCGACAATCTCGGCGACCTTTTCTGGGTCCTACGTCCGATTGTCCATGGATATACAACGCGGAACTACGAGCGACACGCGACGGGTGCTGCGGGAGAAAAGATGCCATTGCAGAAATCTGACAAAGCTGTCAATCAGTGCGGGCGTAGCGACTCACCTCTGAAGCAGCCGCAAAGCAATCATCCCATTCCAGCATCTGCAAAACGAGCAGAGCAAATAAGTCAAGCTGCGAGTAATTATGTACGCGGTTTTGCTCAGAAATTGTGAAGACATTTGTTCAGAAGAGTACCGACTCTTCAAAGTCGACGAAGGGCCTGCGGAAAACCGCTTACAAAATGCCGTCATTTCTTGGACATCATATGCTGGGGGACAATGTGGGCAAATTGACGAATGAGAATATAAAGCATGCACCACACAAGTTCATGCAACTTGGAGTATGACATACTCATTCTCAACGGCGCCCTTCTTTTTTTTCTTCTTCTTCTTCTTTGGGGTCGTCGGATTGGACGGCTTTTTGCCAAATCCTTGCGGACTTCTGTTCGACTCCGCTTGCATAGAAGATTTACGATCACATCTGAGACTGGCACCATCAAACCGGTACCGACATCCATGTCTCGCCAAACGGCAGTGGTGAGGGTACAGGCCCGGAGAAAAATTGGTTGATGAGGTGCACATTTGAGACATCTGCCTCCGCCGCTTCGAATGCGGTGCACAAATTCCTAATGACGGAAACCAGTTGATTGCAAGCACTACCTGGCAGTTCCAGGCTGGCGAATTTGCCAGTTGGTTGTGCCAGCTCAGCTTGATGATCTTCAGTGCAAACAACATACGAAGCAGCGAACTCCAAGGAGAATTACCACAGTCCATTTGAGCTTGAAGCCATCGTGTGCCTCGGTGTGCTTTTGCTTGAAAAGGCTCTCGCTGCACGAACCAGCCGGTCGGCCGCCCGCACGCTCTCCCAGCCTATGTAAATTGGTGGCAGTGACTTAGCGCAGCTGGGAGTAATAAGACAATATGCAGTTATTAATGGATCTGTCTGGATCACCTGTAAAAGGTAATCCATGATCGAACTTTCTAAAGGGCATTTGTATTGCCTGATTGCATCAGGCATGTCATCTGAAGGTATCGTATTGATGCTTTCATGGAGTGATTCACAGGCCATGTCGCGCAAATGATGAAAGCAATACCTGAGAAACATTTTCATCAGCGAAGACAGCAACAAAGGCAAAGCATAGCCGGCAGACGAGACATCTGCGATGTCAAAAAGCGGCATGCATGCTGCAATGCGATAGCCGAAAGCAAGCCAGCCACAGTCTCGCCCCCAAAAGAGCTTGTTCAGATGGAAGACAAGTTCATCGGGAAGGTTGTTGATTTGGCCAGGCAGGCCAGAATGCAGAGCTGCTCCGCGACGTGAGACAACTGGCCCAAGCTCGATTGCAATCTTGACTGCATGACCCGCGCTAGAGTTGTGTCAATTGGTTGTTTGAAACGGTTCCTCGATCAAGCTCTGAGGATGAAGGCTCATCAAACAGCGTCAGCAATGCCTAGTCCCTGTACGTTCATGCTGCGATCGCAGGTTGGACACTGTCAGGCAATCAGCGGAAGAAGAATTGCAACATTTACGCATGCCCAATCGACAGACCGAGGATTATCGTTTCACAGATCTTGCATCCATCACTCGCCGAGAGTTACAGGTCAGCTTTAAGCCGCTGAAATATTCCTCACTACTTGGACCGACACACAACACCGCTTTTCCGTTCCTGTGACAAACTTTGCTTCAGTCAAGCTAGGCGTGATTGGACGTACACGACCACCCGGCGGATTGTGCGGTCTCGCTGCAGGCCAACCTTTATCCACGTGTTATTCAGGTGGCATCAGAGGCTGTGGAGGCATCTGCTGTGCAGTCAGTCGTGACAGAACGGGCTTTGTCCGACGACCCGTCTGACAGCATCGTCGTTGTCGTGCGTGACGGTGCTGTGGATGCCGATGCCAGCAGCCTGGCGAATCTGCCTGGGGGCGTCTACATCGGCAGCATTGCCAGTGCTCCAGAATCTGCCATTGTGCCACTGGTACCCCTCCCACCGGCTCATCAAACCTCTCACTTCCTGTCTCAAGTGTCTGGCATGAGGTACGTGCACATGCCTTACATTACCATCTACGCAGGAGTGGCAAGCTCCGTTCTACTTTACAAGACAGTCTCTTCTCTGTAGTGATGTCATCAATAGAAAACGGACTCAAAAGGACTCAAAATATTGTCATGCTGTCAGAGAGGTGCTCTGTGCCTGTGCTCATGGCAGCTGTGGGAGTGTCTCTTCGCGGCTTTGCAGGGCTTATCCCAACAACAGGGCGGGACCCTGGCATTGATGAGCACAGCTACTGCCCGAGACGTTTTGTGCATCGAGGTATCTGCGGGAGTGCACGTGCATCAACCGATCCACATCATGTATCTGGCTTCAGGCACTTACTCACACACCCACACTCGCCAGCCTTCTCTTCGAAACGCTGTTGTTGTTGCTGCCACCAGTAATCGTCGTCCTTGCTGTCAGCTGCAGATACTTACCAGAATTCACAGAACACTCCCCCGAGCCTCGACGCTGCCAACAGCAATTTTACGCGTATAACCTGACATCTCTGCAGCTGTCATGTACTATGGACGGTCGAAGTCAGAGGAAGTCATCGAGGCGACTGTCTTGACTGGATATCGGTGGCTGCCGAGCAGCAGGTGTGGGCAGTGCTGTGGCGGTGACAGCTCCTCGGACGCTAGTGTCATTGTGCGCTGGAGCAACGGTTGAAGTCGTGGAAGATTTCGGCGCACCCCTGTCTGACGGTCCAACCTTTGTGAACACTGTCTTGGAAGCGGACCTTCAAGAGGTCCCCTTGGCCATCGCACTGCCTCACATCATGACCAGGCCTGCAGCTGCTCGTGTGTCGTACCACAAAGTCTCTACCGTACTGCTAACACGATTGCCGATTACAAGGTGTGAAGTCAAGTCTTGCAGAATGGTCACGGAGAACATCCACCGAATGTTTGGCATGCTGCTCTCGTTGTACTGTCACAGCATGTGCACAACCGCCGTCAACTGTGTTCTGCACACATTCAAAGCATACGCAATGTCAAGCGATGATGTGTTGCAAGAGGTGTGCAGGGTTCCCATCTACGTCATGGCTACCTTCAGCTAGAGTCCCCGGGCTCTGCCCACATCAAATCTACTGCGGTCCGTCAACACTCCCACAGCCAGTACACGCTGACAGAGGCCTGCGTCGGGGGAGACCTCGCTCGCCACGATGTCAATATCCAACAGGTAAGGCAACCGAATGATGCACATAAAGTGAATGGGGAGAGGGGAAGTGAGACAGGGAAAAAGAAGTGGGGTGTGTGTCACCATGTTTCTCGTGAGCGTTTCTCGTGAGCGACAGGAATTTGAAATTATCAAAGTTCCCTGTGGCACACTGTGGGCATATTTTCGGTGGCATTGGTCGAAAGAATTGTAGCCTGGGTGTCCAGCAGTACTTTGGTTGTATCAGTCAGTCAGTGAGTCAAATCAGTCTGACGAGAGAGGGTCCAAAGCATCGATGCTCGAAGGCCTCCTGCAGCATCGAGGCTTTGGTGCACAAGGAGTCGTGGTGCCAGCGCACACAGGCAGGCACTCAGGGTTTAGGTTTACCCTCGCGACTGCTCTTGTCGACGACTGTGGGGCTCCTCCATTGACCAAGGCCTCAGTGGGCTCTCGACCATTGACTCAGCTCACATCAGGTGCTCCGCCGCGTCATCTGACCTCAGGAGACCATTGTCCTGTGACCGCCTGTGCAAGGCAGGGATGTGTGGTGGTGGCATTCCTACGACGTGGTCGACCGAACCTGCCGAGTGACTCTCCTGTCATGGCTCGGTGTGGAGCAGGTGGGAGAAAAGACAGACACAACCATGCGCCATTTTGTGTTGGCAGCTGCGGGGCAATTGCACGACGTTCATACGAAACTGGTGCTGGATCACCCCGAGGGAACTGCGACTCAGCTGCACAAATGCATTGTGGCAGCTGCCTCAGGTGACGACTCGACTATTTTCGGTTTTGCGTTTCCCTGCATGTACGTCCCTGGGCTGCAACTGTGTAGAGGGAAGCCAGTGTCAGACTGAGGGAGTCAGACTGACCGACCGACCGATCCACGAACCGCCCAGTTTGGTGACAGTGACGTTTCATGTTGTGCTCCGAACTTCAGGAAATTCAATTTACCCCTGACTCGATCGGTTCTCCAGACGGACCTTGTTTCTGCCAGAGTGCAACGTGTAAGCACCTTCACACCTCCACACTTCCACATTCAGTGGATTGACTTCCTTGAAGCCAAGAGAGGGGCCAGGAAAGAGAAGGGATGGAGGGGGGATCACATCGCTAATGATATGCCGATGCTGTGATTGGGTCCGTTGGTGGCAGCAGTTGATCGTGACACAGGAGCATTGTCTCATCTGGTTGCTGGAAATGACACATTGTTCGTACCAAGCCCTTCATCTGCGATGCCACTTGAAGCTTTTCTTCGATTGCCTTGTTGTTGTGAGTTATACAGCTGGCATGATTTTCCTGTCTTTTGTTGGTGCCAGCTGCTTACGCGAACTTAGCCTTACCTTGGTACGAGTTGTCACAGTGCACTCTGACCGATTGGCTGTGTTTGATTTCAAAGGGAGGGCGGTGTTTGACGGAAACGTGAAAGTTGAAAGGGGAGCACAAAAAACCGACGCCCAACAGCTGACTCGAAACCTGCTGCTGGTTCCAAAGGCGACGGTCAACGTGAAGCCAAACCTGCAGATTGTTGCGGATGACGTGAAATGCACGCACGGCTGCACTGTTTCAGACCTAGAGGAAGGGCAGCTGTTCTACTTCCGGTGCTTCTCTCTTCTATTTCCTTGAAACGCTGCATTCCTGTTCTTCATCTCCCTGAACTCAGTGCACCAGAAGCACAAATTGAATTGTATTGTCGTTGAAGCTATCTGCAGTCAGTACTTGCAAACGAGCTGTTATCAGCAACGGAGTAAAGCTTTTAAGCTCGTCTGTGGTGGTTGAATTCATGTCACAGATCAAGAGGTATTGACAAAAAGATGGCTCGCGAGATGTTGGTGTACTCTTTTGGCAGAGAAATCACTCAGGTAACTTCGACATATTGCCTCTGATATTTCAGCGTGGAGTGCATGCCCCTGTTCATATGTGGCGGGCGCCTTCTGGTGTGGCTCTTAGATCGCAACGACATTCCAAATTTGAATCATCTTGCCGCAGCATTTGAAGCACAAGAAGTTGCAGGAGCGACTGCAATCGATGGTCAACGTCAGCCTTGCTGCCGGATTTACAGAAGAGATTGGAACAGAAAGCATAATGCAATGATTCAGCTTCTGTATCTACATTTTTGTTTTCGAAAGTTGTTAGTTTAGCTTGAATGACCTTGAAGCACTTGACAATAATGCTTTCAATCGAAATTCGCTCATACGTTTCATATCTTCATATGCATTTTCCCGGATACATAAAAATTGTAATTTTCCGTCTACCTAACGTGTTGTAAAATAGTTGCAGTTGCCTCGCTAAAGAGATGTTCCGACATAGGCCATCTATACAATTTACAAAGGCAAACAATCAGTGACACATCACCTACCCGGTAGAAGTCGTTGATCGCCGCAACATCATACTATGCCTTTACGGCTTTCCGCTACTGCTTGGTGAATTGAAGCACATGCCAATACCACAGAGCAGGATGAGCCCCACCTACAATTGATCTGGGCTGATAATAAGCTTGGGGGCTGTACAGCAACATTACACTTATCTACGTATGTGGACCGTGCTGACAAATGTTGTCTCAAGATATCGCCAGTTGAACAAACGTTGAAGTTATCCCGCTGACACTCAGACGAGCAGATTTACGGGTGTCTTGGAGTTATCCATGTCAGATCCTTCCTTTGCCGGTACATTGGTGGTATTGGGGAAGGGTGGGTTCCAAGTGTCATTTAGTGGCTTTGTTGAAGTCTCTCCAGTTGGTGCTGAGGAGGCTGGGAAGCTGGTGAGTCCTGTGGAGGCCTGCGCCCGACTTGCAGCTTTAGCAGGGAAGATGCCACTGCCAGCACTGAGGGGGTCCGGTATGCCACCGCCCAACACCGGTCCAGCATTTCCCTATTATCTTGAGCTTGCACTTCAAATACTTGCTTACCGTTCCCGATGTAAGCACTTTGGATTGCATGATGCGTCCATAAATTCGAAGTGTATTTCTAGTGACAGATGATCAAGCAACACACTTGACAGCTGATGTCGCATGGACAATCAATCCTGAAACGTACCTTGGTTGCAGTACTCTCAGTTTGTGGATGACTAGGCCTGGACGATGGAGCAGTGGTGGGGGGTAAGGTACTGAATGCCGAGCTAGACCCTTGAGACGTGGCCGAGGGAGCGGCAAAGCCTGCATTCGACGATGATGCTGCTGCAGGAGTGTACGGCGCTTCCAACTGGCCGAGATCGCTGAATGGGTCGGAAGATTTAGCGGTCGCTGACACGGTCGGCTGACTGTGACGAGTGATAGGTGCGGGTTTCTGTGATTCCGCACCCCATGTAAGGCTGCCTGGTTGAGATCCCACGTGGGGAGGGTTGTGGCTGGGCGCTAATTTGTTGGGTGAGTTGGGTGCAGCCATGAAGCTCGCCGGCGCTGAAGACATCGAGGCCAAAGCCTGAGGAGGCTGTGCAAAGGGATTTCCTTGTGCGGCAGCATTTGCGGCTGAATGGTTCCATTGTTGCTGACCTTGGTGCTGCTGCTCGCCATAGCTGCCATGTGAGACTGAGGCGCCTGCAAAAGTCAAGACCTTTTGCCCCGGTAGCCCTTTGCATCAATCAACTGTTGTCCTGGACTCTGCTTGACCCCATAATGTCCACGAATGTATTGAACGTCACCACAGAAACAAGATAAGGGACAAGTAATAGATGAAGTGAAGGAAGGAGGGCAGGCCGCAACAGCAGCAGGGGGGGTGGGGACCTGGTGGGAAGCTCGACTGTGGGGCCTGTTGCGGCTGGTACACAGGTGCAAAACCCTGCTGGCCATTTGGCCCCATCACCGGCATATACAGCACAGGGCCCCCTCCCTGGTAGCCCTGCATCGACTGTGGCATGGGAATGAAGCCGGGCATGCTCCCCCCGTCACCAGCGCTCATCTGACTGGCCCATCCACCGCTCCCGCTGCCAGAATGCTGCAGCTGATCATTCATCTGACTTGCCCACCCGCCACTCCCGCTACCAGAATGCTGCAGCTGCTGCGGCAATTGCTGCTGCTGCTGATGATGCTGCTGCGGAGGGAAGTACAGCGGCTGCTGGGGAGCCTGCACAATGTGATGAGCACACCTGTCATTCGAGCATTCGCTATCATTAGCAGGAGAGCCTTTGCCGACAAGTAACAGCTCAGCATTGTCTGCGTATCTATAAGTCGTCCATGCATGCTGCTTGCACCTGCATGAAAGAGGTTTGCTGCTGCTGCTGCTGCTGCTGCTGCTGCTGGGCAGTCGGTGTGCTCTGCTGCTGGTTGGTGGTGCTTGTGTCGGAGGCCTGCTTTGGGGGTACCGCGGGGGGGCAGTATCCAGCTGCACCTTCTTGCCGTGAAGCGGCTGCAGGCAAGCGTCCCGAATTTGACCGGGGAACAGACGCTTTATGGTTGTCTCGTCTGCTTCGGTCTTTGTCAGGCCGTGTACTGCTGGTGCCGCCACTGCTAGCTGGCAGAGCCTGCATTCACACTCAAATTCAAGTGCCTCTGTACAGCACCTTTGCAAAAGCTAGAACCTCATAACCGAAATCCTCCAATTAATGCCCGGTCGATCTTGGAGTAATGATTGGAGTAATGAAACAATGGCTTGATGAGTAGCATGGTTCTTGCACATATACTCCATAAATCGCGTGGTGCATGGAGACACTTGGAAGGCTTGTTACAGGATATGGCTCAGTTCAGATGGTGGCAGTGAGACTGAGCACCTCGCCTACTCCTTTCAGGCTCTCGAGTGGCCCTGATCGACTGCGAGTGAAGCCGCTCAGGTGTGGCACAGACGTGCTGCCACGGGCTCCGGGGAGACGAGACCGGGAACCCGTGAGAGATGCCGACCGCACTGAGGGTGGCGCGGCGGTGTCCCCCGTGTGGGCGACCTTCTGCATGCGCCATACACAGCAGCTGCTGGGCAACACCATAACATGGAATCCGCGAGCTGAAAAGGATTGTATCGAAAGGATGCACGACATCGGTGTGGCAGCCTAAGAGTCGTGGCTCCGAGCCACCGTCCTCAACGCAAGTCAACAGCAGACAGAGCGAGCGCTTGTGGTAAACAATGGGAGCAAACAGAGGGGCGGCATGCTCACTGTTCGGTACAGCTCCAGGGCCTTGTTCATTTCCTCAATTGCCTCTAGACTTTTCTTGACCAGCGGTGCAGTATCCTGCGACAGAGTGACGGGGGAGGACTGAGAGGCACAAGCAGCAGCAGCAGCAGTGCTCTCCACACCTGAGACAGAGTTGAGGCCGGCTCTCCTACACACACGTCATCCCGAAAGCACGCTTCAAGCACCCTCTGCAACAGAGCGACCACACATGTGATGGCAGCATCATGCCTGTTTGAAGGTCGAGAAAGAGGAAAGCAGCTGTTCGAAGGCGCCACGAAAGGAAATGACTTCCTCCACCAGCTCCCCAAGGAACTGCCGTTCGAACTCGGGTTCTGTGCTCTTCCCATTGATGATATTGTGCACGAGGTCCTGCACTCGGCAGCAACCCGACATTGAACGATCGGCATTGACGCACCCTGTGTCATATCTTCCACAGACAGTGCACCCAAAACTCCTGCGACAGCTGCAAGCTGCTGCGCTGTTTGTGCTTGCTACATTTGTGCTGGCAGTCGTAAGGTCGCCGAGTCAACAATGCCTTGGGTGCTAACCAATGGTACACACCTGTCACGGTGAAGCCTACCTGAATCATTTGAGTGTGGCTGTCAGCAACACCCAAACTAGTCTGTACCGCTCCTTTAACCTGGTCCCACGACATCTTGCTGGTTTTGGCGCCGTCTGCAGCACTTCCTGCGTCCCACAAGAGCGGTAGGATATCTAGACAAAGTAAAGGTGGCTGCTGGCAAAGTGCTAGGCAAGGGTGGCAACCTCTCCAGGTCTACGAGATCAGCATGCGTTCAAGCCGAGGAACCTCCTGTGACATAGGGCCATAGGGCCGAAGCTGAGAAGTAGCAGACCTGATGAGGCAGCAGCTGATGGTGTCGTGCCGGAGCGACTTGTCGACTGGGATGTAGAGGCATCCTCCTTTTTAGTGCGACGCGTTTTGTTGTCGGGTGCCGTCAGGTTGACCATGCTGCACAAATATGCAGTAGCACAAGCTGCGATGACTGACCAGAGCAAATACAAGTCTCACAGCAAGATATTAATAGATGGTGACGTAAGGAAGAGGAGGACCTAAGCATCATACGACCCCTAGCAGCAAATCGACAGGATGCACCGGCCAATTTTGCAGGTATGGCGCAGTATGCTCTGGGCTTGCCGTCCGCTGCTACGCAGCACACCAAAGGCATGCATCTTCGCACGCTGCTCGTCTTTGAAATTTTCCTGGTACCTATCAAGAGGCTTTCCTGCAACCAATTCGCCAACAAGCTTGCAGCTTCCCAGGATTGGGGGAGCTTGATGGGGAGTTCTTATCAGGCTGTGAGTAATGGAAACGCGAGCAAAGGCAGCCAGAGTTACAGGTTGAGTGACGGTACACACACTGTGCAGATGCACGCTAATAGCTCTATGCACCTGCAATCTCGGCTAGATCTTGGAACAAGTCACTTCGGACCGGTGCAATGATGTCTGCGCAGTCTTTCAGCACCTGCAATAGCACTTCGCTACCTCAGATGCTGTATTAAGAAACGTTCGAATACAAAAGCTTCATGAATGCATTGTGGAAATGCATGCAGACAAGTGCATTATCATGCGTACCTTATCTGTCAGGACAGTCGCCAACCAGACCTTGTGAGGATTGTTGTTCATCAGCCTCTTGTGCAGCACATCTCGCATTTGCTGCATGTGAAACACGAGAACCGTTGACTTGTAAGGTTGGCACCGCCTTGTGCAATTTGAAAGCTTCAAGCTTGCAACATCAAAAGAAAAGCTTCAAGCTTGCAGTCTCCGGCAAGGACAGCTCAGCGGCGGAGGGCACCTGGGCTGCGGATGATTCGCTGGAGGTATTCACGGCTGTTGTAACCTGCGATATAGCAGAAGCTGGTTGCAGCTACTGGATCAATACCATTGTGACAAACATGTCTTGCCAGAAAAGAACATACAATCGGCGCACCGCGGTCATCAGCTCCTCATCTGGCTGAGCCACATTTTTTGCAGTGGCAGCCTTTGTCAGTTGTGCCAGCTCTGCCCCTAGAAGACCACCCCCCGGTTTCCGTTGCTGCAAGTGTGCCTTGATAGATTTCATGCTCACCCCGCTGCAGCAGAGTGCGAACTATCTGCCTTTAGTGCTCTCAAAAGCGCGATAGAAGCTGAGATCTTTGCAGCTTAGATGTCGCAAATTGTCGCTCAGGGTTCCTTCGGGAGTAGACGACTCCTGCGAGACATGTGGACGAGCTTACGTTATAATGTGTGAGGTCCGACTCATACATTATAGCGAAGCATTTAAAAAATGAGGGAAAGATATCGCAAAGATATCGTAAAGCACATCTTCCGGATCACAGTATGCACACACAAAATGTAATGATTGTCTCGAGCGCTAGCTGCATATGGCTATTCATTGCGCGGTGCAAGATGTGTGGATCGACAATGAAATTGTGAAGAGACTTTAAATTCGCACGCCCGATCGCTTACCGGGCGAGGTATGTTGCAGATTGGACTCGAAGGCCATGCAATGCGCTTATCTGGACATTTTGTTATATTTGCCACTTCAAAAGGGAATATGAACAGATCTATTGTGCTCTGTGCACTATTGACTTGGGTTGATGAAAAGGTTCCTACTTAATGCTGTGCACCCAGAGAGCAGAGAACAGGGGGTGGAAGGATACATGAGTCATCAGCAGGTGGCCCGAATCGGGCCGCCCTACAACCCTAGTTATCAGAGATCTTTATGATGCATAAGTGAGAACGCCAGCTAATGCTCTTCGTGTGCATGAAAGACGAACCTTTTCACTAATTCGAATTTGGCGAAAGCTGATGACAACTACCTAGGTGGTGCGTGCATTTTCCGTGATGGAACACCTGAGCTTTAAAGCAAATTTGCGATCAAGATCTTTCCTCTTGAAGCTTGGCTAAGTAAGAGGATCCTTCAGGAGGAAGACCCAGGGAGACGGAGGGAAGAAGGATGGATTAATCTCTAGAGGGAATGGTGGAGGGTTGGGAAGGGAGAGTATGAGAGAGGAAGAGAAGGTAGGGAGATGGAGAGGGAAGGAAGGAGAAGGAGAAGAGAGGAGGGACAGAGAGGGGAGGAGGAAGGGAGCGAGAGAGAGAGAGAGGGAGGGAGAGAGAGAGAGAGAGAGAGAGAGAGAGAGAGAGAGAGAGAGAGAGAGAGAGAGAG
>JAULKR010224526.1:0-11247 GCA_032356305.1 Prasiola linearis | reverse complement strand
TCGTCGTCGATCCTCTCCCGGCCGTCGAAGCCGGCACTTACGCGGACGTTTGTGAGGATGGCCCGGCCGTAAGTCTCTCCGGAACTCCCGTGGGCGGCACCTTCTCCGGTCCGGGCGTCACCGCCGGAACTGCAACCTTCGCCCCCGCCGGCCTGACGGGAGACAACACGGTTACTTACACCTTTACCGACCCGACCACCGGTTGTACAAATTCGGCCGAGGCTACGATCACGGTTGTCGCCCCTCCAGTGATCGCTTTTACGGCGGTAGCTCCCCTATGCGGGGACGCGGGTGCGGTGCAACTCACGGCGAGCCCCGCCGGCGGTACTTTCTCCGGAGATGGCGTAAGCGGCAGTATGTTTAATCCCGCTAACGTCACGCCCGGTGATGTTATGGTCACCTATACCTATTCCCTCCCGGATGCGCCTTTCTGTACCGCTTCTTCCACGATCACCGTTACGGTGAATCCCGTGCCCGTGCCCGTGATCGATCCCGTGGACGACCTGTGTATGAACGATACGCCGGTAGGTCTCTCCGCGAATCTGGCGGGGGGGACTTTTTCCGGTACCGGCGTGGTGGGGAACACCTTCGACCCCAGCCAGGCGATGACCGGCACCAATACGGTCACCTACACATACATGGATCCGATTACCGAATGTCCCGCTGTTACTACGCTGGATATTACGGTATTTTCCGTACCCGAACCAAGCATCACCGATCCGGGTACCCTCTGCGCTAACGGAGAACCTGAACAACTTGCCGCCAGCCCCGCTGGCGGAATATTCTCCGGAACCGGAGTCACTGCGGCCGGCCTTTTCGACCCCGCGGTTGGGAATAGTACGATCACCTATAGCTTCACCGACGGTGATATGTGTACCGGGGTTACTACCCTTGCCATCGTGGTAAATGATCCCCCGGTGATTGACTTTCCGGAGATCGCCCCCTTTTGCGTTGATGCCACTTCGGTAACCCTCAGCGCCACCCCCGCAGGCGGAACCTTTAGCGGGAATGGGGTCACCAACGGTCTTTTCGACCCCGCGGTTGCCGGGGTAGGCTCCAGCACGCTCACCTATACTTTCATGAGTACAGCTACGGGCTGTACCAGTACCGAAATGATTACGGTCACCGTCAATCCGCTGCCTACAGTAAGCATTGTCGATCCCGGCGGACCCTACTGTTCCGACGATGCGCCCATTGATTTGACGGGAGTACCCGCCACGGGTTTCTTTACCGGCGATGGAGTGGTGGGTCTTACCTTCGACCCCGCCCAGGCGGCAATCGGTAACAATACGATCACCTATACTTTCATGGATGATAGTGGCTGTACCAATACGGCTACGGTAGACATTGCGGTGAACGCGGCACCAATCGTCACCTTCACCCAGCCCGCTGCGGTTTGTGTGGATGATATGCCCATTACCCTCGTAGGCTCTCCGGCCGGCGGGACTTTCAACGGCAGTGGCGTAGAAAACGGTAACCAGTTCAACCCGGCGGTGGCCGGGGCCGGGGAGATTCCGCTTACCTACAGTTTTCTGACGGGTGACGGTTGTGACGGCTCCGCCACGGTTACGGTTACGGTAAATCCGCTACCTACTCCGGTAATCGATCCGGTAGATCCCCTCTGTGCCAACGGTGAACCGGTCCTCCTCACGGCAACCCCCGCGGGAGGTACCTTCAACGGCGATGGAGTTACGGGGAATATGTTTGATCCCGCCGTCGCGGGGGTAGGTTCCGTTCCCGTAACTTATTCCTTCATGGATGGTAACGGTTGTACCGGCACGACGAGCATCGATGTAACCGTAAATGCACCGCCATCGCTGACCATTACTCCCGTGTCGCCCATCTGCGTAGATGCTGCGTCCGTTAATCTGAGCGCTACCCCCGCCGGTGGTACCTTCTCCGGGGACGGCGTGGTGGGGAACACCTTTGATCCCACGCTCGCTACCATCGGCGATAATACGGTCACCTATACTTATCTGGACCCGAATACCAATTGTACCAATTCCCAGACCATCATGGTACAGGTAAACCCCCTGCCGGTGGTATCTCTGAATCCGGTAGCCGATATCTGTTTGGATGCCGCGCCCGTGACGCTGACCGGCATGCCAGCGGGAGGAACTTTCAGCGGTAGCGGAGTTGACGGTAATACTTTCAACCCGGCGATCGCTAATATCGGTACCAACCAGGTCACCTACACATTTACGAATGCCATGACGGGTTGCACCAATAGCGCTACGATCGATGTGACGGTCAACGAGTTGCCTACCGTCAGCATCACCGCTATCCCGGGAGTGATCTGCGAAGGCGATGCACCCTACACCCTGACCGGTACGCCGGCGGGCGGCACCTTCAACGGAGACGGGGTTTCCGGCAATACCTTCGACCCCGGTGCGGCTATGGCCGGCACGGCCACCGTTACCTACGTTTACGCCGATCCTGCCACGGGCTGCTCGAACATGGCTATTCTCCAACTTGAGGTGGTAGCTAACCCCGAAGTCATTCTCCTGGAAACAGACTGTGCCGACGACTTGAATACCTATAAGATTACCATAGATTTCACGCCCGGAACTACCATTACCGCCAATTTTGGCACCGTAATGGGTAACATGATCCTGGATGTGCCTACGGGCCAAAATGCTACGGTAACCGGTACGCTGAATGGTTGTGAAACAACGCTTGAAGTTACGGCCCCCGACTGTGACTGCCCCAACATCGCCCCGCCCACCAGTGGCGGTAACGCTACTATTTGCGCTGGCGACGCGACGCCGATGCTCTCCGCGGCCCCGCCCGCAAACGTTCCGCCCCAGGACCTGACGGTGGATATTTTCACCACGGCAATTGGGGGAATGCCGATTGTGACTGGCACCTCCGGCGCAACTAGTTTTACTCCTATCCAAACCGCTCCCGGCACCTACTTTTACTTTGCTCAGACCCGTGACAATACCACGGACTGCCTTAGCTCGGCCCGTACCCGCCTCACCTTTACCATCAATGCCCTGCCCTTAGTAAGTGTGGACGCGGTAGCCGCATTGTGTCCGGAAGATATGGTTGTACAACTGGTGGGTCGCCCCGCCGGAGGAACCTTTTCCGGTACCGGCGTGACTACGACGGGAGCTTTTGACCCCGCCACGGGACCGGGTACTTACCCCATCACTTACAGCTTTACGAACGCCGATAACTGCACCAGTACCGGGATGATCTCGGTAGAAGTACAGTCTCCTACGCCGGTAACGATCGACCCGGTCGCCGCACTGTGCGCGGACGATGAGCCAGTGACCCTGACGGCTGACCTAGCCGGCGGCACCTTCAGTGGTATGGGCGTAGACAATAACACCTTTGACCCCACACTCGTGACGCCCGGAGCCGATTATACGATCACCTACGATTATACCGATCCTGCCACCGGCTGTATGTCTTCAGCTACCACAATGGTGACGGTAAATCCACTGCCCGTTATCGACATCACGGCGGTTGCGGACCAGTGTATCGACGCCGATCCGGTAGACCTGGCGGCCACGCCCCCGGGTGGTAATTTCTTCGGCCCCGGCGTTACCGGCAACCAGTTTATCCCGACGGACGCGGGTGCCGGCCAGTTCTTCGTCAAGTACACCTTCACCGACGGCAACGGATGTACAGACCTCGACTCGATTTCGGTTACAGTCAACGACCTGCCCACCGTGAACCTGAACCCCGTGGCGGACCTCTGTCTGAACGATGCACCAGTAATGCTGACGGGCAGTCCCGCCGGCGGGACATTTGCGGGTACGAACGTAAGCGGAGGCGTATTCACACCCGCTACGGACGGTACCTTTACGGTTACCTATGCCTTTACGGATGGCAACGGCTGCACCAATTCCACCACCACGGATATCACCGTTAATCCACTACCGACCCCGACCATTACCGCGGTGGCTGACCTGTGCATAGACGGTGACCCCGTGACCCTGGCGGGCCAGCCCGCCGGTGGAGTATTTACCGGGGATGGCGTCAGCGGTGGAACCTTTAATCCGGCATCCGCCGGGGTAGGTACGACCACGGTTACCTACGAATTTACGGATGGTAATGACTGTGTCGCGTCAACGACCATTGATATTACCGTAAACGACTTGCCGACCGTAACCTTCGCTTCCGTAGCGGCAGTCTGTGCGGACGCCGGGCCGATCGACCTGGTAGGAACGCCGACGGGCGGAACGTTTACCGGCACCGGAGTAAGCGGTACCCAGTTTATCCCTGCCAATAGCGGTGTGGGTAGTTTCTCCGTCACCTATACTTTCACCGACGGTAACGGTTGTACTAATAGCGCAACGGAGTTGGTGGTAGTGAATGCCCTGCCCATTCTGACGATCACTCCGGTCGATCCCATTTGTGTCGATGCCGCCGCCGTAGTGTTGGAGGCTACGCCGGCCGGTGGAACTTTCTCCGGCACCGGCGTTGCGAACGGCGAGTTCACACCGGCTGATGCCGGTGTAGGAGCGGTAAACATCACTTATGAATTTACTGACGGCAATGGCTGCACCAATTCGGAGACGCTAACGATCATCGTGAATCCACTGCCCGTAGTGACCATTACTCCGGTAGCCGATATTTGTATTGACGCCGCCGTGGTCGATTTGGTTGGTGCACCCGCCGGTGGAACCTTTAGCGGCCCCGGCGTTGATGGTAACACCTTCGACCCCACCCAATCCGGTGCCGGTACCTTTACCATCACCTACGAATTCACGGACGGCAACGACTGCACGAATTCAACCACTACGATGATCACGGTAGATCCACTACCGGTGGTATCCATTGATTCGGTAGATCCACTCTGTGTAGACGCCGCGGTGGTAGCATTGGTAGGTTCGCCCGTAGGGGGGACCTTCAGTGGAAGCGGCGTTGACGGCAGCGGTAACTTTGACCCCGCCGTGGCCGGCGCCGGTACCGCTACCGTGACCTACAGTTTTACTGACGGCAGTGGCTGTACTAATTCCACTACGCTGGATATTACGGTGAATGCACTTCCGATAGTATCCATTGATCCTCAGACGAATCTCTGCGTAGACGCCGATCCGGTGACGCTCACCGGCCGGCCGGCCGGTGGCACCTTCACGGGCCCCGGCATTACCGGAACCTCTTTTGACCCCGCGCTTGCGGGGGTGGGGAACCAAACGATCACTTACGAATTTACCGACGGTGATAACTGCGCGAATTTCGTCACCACCATGATCGTAGTGAATGACCTGCCGGTCATTAGCTTTACCGATCCCGCCGACCTCTGCGTGGACGCGGCACCCATCACCCTGATGGCTACCCCGGTGGGTGGCACGTTTAGCGGTCCGGGCGTAAGCGGTTCGACTTTCACTCCCGCTACGGCCGGGGTGGGGGAGGCTACCCTCGTTTATAACTTTACGGATGCCAACGGCTGTACTAACTCGGCCAGCGTAATGGTGGTCGTAAACGACCTGCCCGTACTTACGATCACCCCATTGGGGCCGCTGTGTACGAACGATGCGGAGGTTGCCTTGGTAGCTTCGCCCGCGGGTGGAACGTTTACCGGAACCGGTGTTGACCCGAGCGGTAATTTCGACCCCTCGGTGGCCGGTGATGGTACTACTACGGTCACTTACACCTTTACCGAAGGGAACGGCTGTACGAACATGGCCACGCTCGATATCGAGGTGACCGACTTTCCCGTCGTAACGATTGACAACCCGGGCGATATCTGCGACGACGATGAATTGGTGCCCCTTTCGGCTTCTCCCGACGGCGGTACATTTTCCGGTACCGGAGTGACGGGTGAGTTTCTGGATCCCACCGTCGCCGGAGCCGGACTGACGAAGATATTTTATACGGTTACCGTTAACGGCTGTAGCAACATTGACAGCCTCACCATTGACATTGCACCTGCGCCCACGCCCACCCTGGTTGCCGCCGTATGCGCGCCTACCCTACTTACCTACGACGTTGAGATTGCCGTCGAAGCTGGCGCTACCCTGGTCTCCACGGCCGGAACCGTGAACGGCAACATGATCAACGACATCCCCGCGAATACGAACATTGTCGTAACGGCCACGCTCGGTCTGTGTGCCGTCACCCTGCAGGTGACCGCCCCCGACTGCGTATGCCCGGATATTGCCGAGCCGGTTAGTAACGGGGATGTGACTGCCTGTCAGGGAGAAGGTATGCCCGAAATTTCGGTAACGGTAGGGGCTGGCAATACGGCCGACTTTTATGCGGCCGCTACCGGCGGAACACCCCTGGCCACCGACACCGAAAGCTACGTTCCCGGCCTTCTGGAACCCGGAAACTATACTTTCTACGCCGAGGCCCGACAGGTGATAAGTGATTGCGTAAGCGACGAGCGCACTCCGGTTACCTTAACGATAATCGCTCTGCCAGAAATCGTTGCTACGGACAGCATCGGCTGTGCGGGCCAGACCTTACCCGCCCTGGCGGAACGGAATGGACGGGAAGGTGTGTTCTCCATCGTTACCACCGTTGGTTCTACGGTCGATGCCCTTGGCAACGTGACCCTGGGCGGGAACGCGGGTGCAGCGCCCGTAGTGGACAGCGTAGTCTTCACCACCGATATCGGGGGCTGTACCGATACCCTGCCCGTAATCATTTACCCCAACCCGAGCATCGACGACGTAGTGGTAGATGTACCCGCCGAGTGTGATATGAGCATGGGTACGATCACTATTTCCGCCAGTGGTGGGCTGGGAGATTACGAATACTCAATTGACGGCGGGGTAAGTTTCCAGACCGGAAACGTATTTCCTGACCTGGACGACGCTAACTACAACGTAGTGGTCCGTAACTCCGGCATAACGCCGGCGATGGATGCCTGTCCGGTCGCCTTCGTAGATAATCCCGTACAGGTTGTTACGCCGCCGGCTCCGAGCTTCGATGAAGTGACGGTTACCCAATTAATGAGTTGTGAGCCGGGAGCTACCGGAAGCATCGAGATTGTTGCCTCGATCGATCTGGCAACGGCCGAGCCGGGCTCTTTGCCCGTGAACTTTAGCATTGACGGAAACACTTTCCAGCCGGGTACGGAAACGGCTCCTGGAAGTGGAATTTATACAATCGTCTACAATGACCTGGTGGAAGGTACTTACTCCCTGCGCCTGCAAAAGAACAATGGTACCTGTACCGTAGAAAACGAGCCGGCGATCATGCTGGTACAGCCCGAGCGGGCCGTGATTGTCAATACTTCCGTGACCTCACCGAGTGACTGTACGGCGGGGGACGGTAGTATTACCGTAGTGGCCACCGGCGGGGTAGGGCCCCTTCAGTACCGCCTCAACGGAATGCCGTTCCAAGCCGATGGAATCTTCCCCGGGCTAACCAACGGTAACTATACCGTAGAGGTAGTGAATGCGAACGGCGAGTGCCCGGTCGTAGCGCTTGATACCTTCATTATGACTCCCTGCCCACCCGATACCATCCGGCAAATGGTGGCTCCGGGTGACGAGATTCTGGCCTGCGCGATGACCACTATGCTACCGGGTAACCTGACCAGTGTAAATAGTTGCGGGGACCCTACACTCGGTAGCCTGACGAACTTTACAGATGCAACTGGCTGCGCAACCTATACCGCACCTCTGACGCCAGGCGTACGCGACACATTTTGCCTGGTAGTAACTGACGACACCGGCACCACTGATACAACTTACTACGAAATTACCGTACCCCTGCCGCCCGATACCATGCGGGTAGACGTACCGGCGGGATCGGTATATCTGGCCTGTGCAAGCACGGATATGTTGCCGGGGAACGTACTTTCGGTAGCCAGTTGTGGTGACCCCGTCCTTGGGGCACTGGGTACCTTCGATAATAATACGGGCTGCGTGGATTATACCGCCCCGCCTACTCCGGGAGTACGTGATACGTTCTGCCTCGTTGTTTGCGATGTGGAAGGTTTCAAAGATACTACTACCTTCATTATCAGCGTACCACTGCCACCCGACACAATCAGACTCGTGGTAGCTGCGGACAGTTCAGTGCTCGCCTGTCCGATGCTGGATATGTTGCCAGGTACGTTAGTGTCTACCGTGGATTGTGGGCAGCCGACCAACGGAATGATTACCACTCCGCAGCCAAATGATGGTTGTGTAACGTATACCGCAGCTGCTACTTCTGGTGTGCGTGACTCCTTCAAACTAGTGGTTACGGACGATATGGGCTTTATGGATACGACGTACTTTGAAATTCTAGTACCCATTCCACCCGACACGATTCCCGTAGTAATTGCGGCCGACAGTATGCTGATGGTCTGCTACGACGTGGAACCTACGGTGGTCAATCCCGGTCCCTTAACGCGCTGCGACGATGGTACGGATGCCCTCGTTGCTTTCACGGAGACGGCAGGTGCCAGTTGTCTGGACTTTACGGCCGGCACAACGTCCGGCCTGGACACGGTATGTATCGTCATTTGTGATCTGGACGATCCCGCTATTTGCGATACCACCGTGTTCACCGTTAAGGTATTACCGGCAGTGCCGGTGAGTGGCGGAGATGAAGTACTCTGCTTCGGGTTCCCTAACCCGTCATTGACGGTAACCATACCCACCGGAAATGAGGTGAATTGGTATGCCAACGCCACGGGTGGAACGGCACTTTTAGAAAATAATACCAGCTATACTCCGACCGTAACGGCTCCGGGTACCTATACTTTTTACGCCGAGGGCGTAGACCCCAATGATGCTACCTGCGTGAGCGTAGGGCGTACTCCGGTAAGCCTGACGATCAACCCCATGCCCGAGATCGTGGCCATGGATGTGATCGGGTGTGCCAACGAAAGCCTGCCCACTTTGGCGGAACAGAGCGGATTGAGTGGAGATTTCTCGGCTATTTCCATGATCGGCACGACGGTGACTGCCGCCGGAGTAGTGACGCTGGGAGACAATACCGGCCCTACGGCCGTGTTGGATACAATCCTGTTCACGACCCTCACTGGTTGCGTTGATACGCTGGAAGTAACCATCAATCCGTTACCGGTCATCAGCATGGTGGAAACCATTGTTCCCGATGAATGTGATATGTTGATGGGGCAAATCATTATCACGGCCGAAGGTGGACTGGGGACCTACGAATACTCCATCGACGGGGGTGTGAATTTCCAAGCTGGTAACAGTTTCGCTATGCTGGCCGATGGCACCTACGACGTAGTAGTGCGTAATGCCGGCTTTACGGATGCGGACGATGCCTGTCCGGTAGCCTTCGTGGATAATCCGATTGCGGTAGTTACGCCGCCAGCTCCGCAGGATCTGACCCTGGACGTTACCCAACCTACCAGTTGTGGTGCTTCGGCCACCGGGTCGATCACGGTTTCCGCAAGCATCGACGTAGCTACGGCGATGGCTGATGAGTTACCGCTTAAATTTACCTTTAACGGAACGACCTTCACACCAGGTGTCGAAACCCCGGTAGGGAGTGGTACTTATACGATTACCTTCGGCGGATTGACACCGGCCACCTATCCGGTGGCGGTAGTGAAGAACAACGACGCCTGTCTGGTTGCCGGCATTCCACCCGTGGAGTTGGTAGAGCCGGAAATGGCGGACATTGTCAACGTAGCGACCCTAGAGCCAAGCAGTTGTACGGATGCCAACGGTTGGATCAACGTGACCGCTACGGGTGGGGTAGGGTCACTGCTGTATTCTCTAAACGGAGGTACGCCCCAGGGCAACGGAGAATTTACCGGATTAGCAAATGGCGACTATACGGTTGTCGTGACCAACGCGAACGGCGAATGCGCGGTGGAGGTACCCTCCATCACCCTGTTTACCCCCTGCGACGTTGATACGATCAGGGTAACGGTACCCGCCGACTCCATAATTCTGGCGTGTGCCAGTCTGGATATGCTGCCGGGTATTCTGACCAGCGTAACCAGCTGTGGGGATCCCGACCTTGGAAACCTGGAAAATTTTGCTGATGCCACGGGTTGTGCTGAGTACACCGCTCCTGCTACGCCGGGTGTGCGTGATACCTTCTGTCTAGTTGTTTGTGACAACTTGGGAACCAAGGATACTACCTATTACGTCATCACCGTACCACTTACGCCGGATACGATTCGTCTCGATGTGCCAGCGGGAGAAGATGTGTTGGCTTGCGCTACGCTGGGTATGTTGCCGGGGACGCTCGTAGATGCCGTTGACTGCGGTCAACCTACCAATGGTAGCATCAGCGAACCGAACGATGCCACGGGCTGTGTGACCTACACTGCCCCCGCTATCCCCGGGGTCCGCGATACTTTTAAACTGGTCATAACGGACGACCTGGGCTTTATGGATACCACCTACGTGGAAGTCTTTGTACCGCTGCCCCCCGATACCGTACGCTTCGTAGTTGCCGTAGGCGAGGAGCAGCAAATCTGTGCGATGACCGCCATGCTACCCGGAAACTTGGTGGATGCCGCCGACTGCGGCCAGCCTGCCAACGGCAGCATCACCGAACCGGACGACGCCACGGGCTGCGTAACTTACACAGCTCCTTCCACCCCCGGCGTACGCGACAGCTTCAAGCTGGTAGTGACCGACGATACGGGCTTCATGGACACTACCTACGTGGAAATTCTGGTGCCCATTCCACCCGACACGATTCCCGTAGTAATTGCGGCCGACAGTATGCTGATGGTCTGCTACGACGTGGAACCGACGGTGGCCAACCCCGGTCCGCTAACGCGCTGCGACGGTGGCGTGGACGAACTGATCTCCTTCACGGAGATCCCGGGAATGACCTGCCTGGATTTCACGGCCGGCACTGCGCCCGGATTGGATACGGTCTGTATCGTGGTCTGCGATCTGGACGATCCTTCCCTTTGTGATACTACCGTCTTCACGCTGAAGGTACTGCCCGCGGTACCCACCAGTGGCGGCGACGAAGTGGTCTGTGAGAACTTTATCAGCCCCGCCCTGACCGTGACCGTACCCGCTGGCAATGAGATAAACTGGTACGCTACGGCCACCGGAGGCACGGCCCTCCTGGAAAACAGTACCAGCTATACGCCCACCGCTACGGCTCCGGGTACCTACACTTTCTACGCCGAGGGTGTAGATCCGATGGATGACGAATGTGTAAGCGTAGAGCGTACGCCCGTAAGCCTGACGATCAATCCCATGCCATCGATCGTGGCACTGAACGTAGTTGGCTGCTCCGCTGAAACACTACCAACCTTGGCCGAAAACGACGGACTGGACGGAGTATTTTCCGCCCTCTCCACCATCGGTACCACGGTCGATGCGTCCGGCAACGTGACCCTGG
>JAULKR010224415.1:0-14805 GCA_032356305.1 Prasiola linearis | reverse complement strand
TCTTCAAATATTTGGTGTCAGAATGCAACTAGAATTGCTCCACGACTTTCATCTGTCGTTCAAAGAGAGTGGAACGCAGTTCTTCTTTCCCGTTACCACATGTGCTCTCTTTAAAAGCCTCTTCTCGTGCACATGAAGTTCGATTTCGAGTAACAATTGTAATCATGAAGACCCGCATGCTCTGACCAAAAATGCCATTGCTTGCTGAACATCGATTATCTTGCAGTAGGTCCAACGGAAAGCACTTTGACGCTAGCAGGAGAGAGGGACCACTGTACTGTTGCGCCGCATGACTCAGCGGTGATTACTAACAGGCCGACAGTACTACCTCACTAGCTTTGAAAGATGCTAGACTTGCATCTCTGATCTAAGCAGTGAGCTTACAAATGGAGCAAGGCTGTGGAAGTGCAGGATGAGACTGGAGTGGTGGTCATACACCTTGCACCGGCAAGTAAACGAGCCTATGGCAGCCAGAAGGCAGGTGCGTAGGATACAATGACCATGGTGCTGCATGTAGCAAACAATTATCACGTAGACATCCCGCATCGCAATGTCACTGTCGACGATATGCCGCCAAGCGGTGCAGAAGAGTCTACGCGACTAGCAGGCCTCTTTAGGTGATAGCTCACTGGAGTCGCTGCGACAGCAAATGCTGAAATTGTTGAAACCGAGCTTGAACATCAAAAGTAACGGATACCTTGAGTTCAGGGAGCTGATCAGGGATTTGTGAGAGCTTAGCTTAGTAAGAGGCACCTCTTGTAGGTTGTCTGATCCCGTCGCGGCCCGTATCACCAGTGCAGCAGCTGAAGCACTGCCGCTTCGATCTGAGCGGTTGTCAAGAGCCTCAGAGGGGCAAGGCTTGCGAGGCGCATCTGTGCTTGCTGGACAGCTGGCAGGTCCCAGGTCTTCAGGAGAGGCTTTGCTGCAGGCTTTTCCATCGCCCGATGGCTGGTGCTCGGTGGACATGCTTTCGGCATTGTGAGATGCTGGAGCTGGAGCATCTGGCAGCGGCGTATCAGCGGCTGAGTTCGGTTGCACAGTCAGACTCGAGGTCACAGGTTGAGGTGCCCCCCCACAGAGGGCGATACCAGGGTAGGTAGCACACAGGTGAGACAGTGCGGCCTCCTCTGAAATGAAGTCGATGACTTGTCGACGACCATCTGGTGCGATGGTTGCACTGCTGCAGATGTGTGACGGGCCTCCTGAGGAGTCTCTGGGACCGGCACAGTAGGGGCAAGGATCTGCATGCACAGCCCCAAAGTCGTGGACAGTGAGGACACGCTGCTTGAGGCCGGTACCGAGCTCTTTTGACATGATTGTGAGCTGTTGCGCTGCTGTACATTGCAGGTAAGGAAACAAGTCAGTACCTTGAGAAAGCTATGACCTTCGACTTTGGGCACAAGGTCGTCTGGGCGAGCTGCAGCTGTACAATTCGGGTTCTACGATGCCCAAATCAGCGACTCACGAGATACACACGTGTCATGAAAAGTGATGAAAGGTGGAATGATGCAGCATCACATGCAACTTTCATGTGCAAGTCACCTTTTATTGCCAGAATGCAGCCGACTCCTCTGTAAGAAGGAGCTTGAGTCGGCCGCGATGAGGCTAGGCTGCGCAAATTTGCTACCTGTAGTGTTAAGCTGACCAGCCAATACGATTTGCTGTTCCGCATGCACACGGTTTGAGCTGTCGGTGCTGTAGGTTGAAAGGCAAGCTGCTCGTCCGGACACGCGTCTGGGTCGTAGTGAACTTGCTGTATATATCTGTATAGTGCTAGATTGCTCTTACATGCGTCTGCCTCAACAAGGACAGACGGAAGGCAGTCGAGCAAACTTGCTGACTCAAGCCGATGCAGCCACCGGGCCTGCTGTGAAGTGAGCACAGCAATCCTGATCTGCATTCAAAGATGTTGTGAAATTTATTTCCGCTGATGACAAATCTGCGGCTGTATCGCGAGTGCCAATCATCTTAGCTGCGGAATCTGGCACTGTCGATCATGGTACAATATCGGTGCCATGTGTCGCATCGAGTATATAGGCTTATCCGTACAGTTCTACAGCATCAGCTTCAATGCCATTGAAACGATCACCCTGCTTACTGTACCTACAAAGCCGTAAGCAAATTGCGTCATCTTGATTGAGGCCTCACGAGGCTTCGGATCGAGGCTTACCCATCGACTTTTCACCGCATTGCATTGGACAAGCTGTTTCATGTTGAAATGAAAAACCTGGCTCCGCTGTCATGCTGCGTGCGTTCGACGTGCGACCAGGCTCAGATGCATCTGTCGACAAATTTGCAAAACCCGTGTATGTTTCCGCCGATTGAGCTTTGTAAAGCTCACATGTGATTTGTGTGAGAACTATTTCGCAAAGACTTCTTGGACCCTCCGCGGAGGCAAATTTCTGGCTGGCACTACGTACTACGCCAGGAGCGTCAATACATAAAACTTGCCAAATTTGGGTTCATGGATTTCCAATAAAACCCTACTTCCTAGGCAGCTCATTGATTCAAAGTACACTCTGGGTGGTACGCAAAATTTCTCCTCAACTTAGTTTATGGTGTATTCATAATCTTTCGAGAGATGTGCCAACTTGTACGAAGCGACATGAGCCGGTGACATTGCGATCAATGTTGTGGGCTCTCCACCCATGCGCCGCCGGCACGCTGTGTATGCTAGCAAGACTACGGTTCGATATATGAATATTGAGGTCATAACGATTGATGCAATGAAATGACAGCCCATGCACTTACAAGCAGCATTAAGAGCTGGCGCATGTCTGCAAAAGAATGCAACGCATGTCTAAGAAATAAACATCACTGTGCACTAATTCGAAGAAGCACGAGCTGGAGCCCTGTATGCGTACGCCGAAATCATGTAGAGGTTCAGAACTCGCCATTGCCGGCAGCAAGCTCGGCAAGATCCACCACGCGCTGGCTGTAGCCCCACTCGTTATCTGTGCAAGATGTCGCAACGTTACTACGTCAAGCATGTTTTGCACAGTGCTCATCAAGGGTCACTGCGGACAGCAATACTTCACCAAAGCCGTCAGCAGCTACAGAGCAACTGACATAACTGGCTAAACCGAAGGTTCTCCACCGCTCTAAGACCTTTGTAAGCATGGGTGGTGGTGTGCTGGCGTATCTCACCGTACCAGGCGACGACCTTGACAAGGTCATCACCGAGGACCATGGTGAGTGACGCATCGATGGAGGTTGACACGTCGCTGCATCTGAAGTCCACCGACACCCAGTGGCTCGTCCATAACGGCGAGGAAGCCCTGCACAGCGAAGAGGAGCCTTTACTTGGATGTCGCACATGAAGCAGCTCTCCATTGACTGCATTGGCAAGTGAGACACAACCACTACTGCTACTTCAGCCTATTATTATTTATTCCTAGTGAGCCTTAGGTAAGCAGAGCAGCCTGAAGTAGGCCGAGCTCGAAACAGTAGGTGTTGCAAACTTGAGATATGAGTGAGACATAACCGTACAATGTGCACGTTCGAAGCAAGACGGCACCTTGGAGGCGACCTTGGCTGCGTCTCGGAAGCCTCATCGACTTCCTCGGCAAAAGACTTCTTCTCAAACTGCAGGCAATACCTGAGCGACATGAAGATATCTGCAACAATGCACCCCTATTGATAGAATGTTCATGTCAACATTGAACACGGAGTATACTGCAGATGGTGAGGGCTGCTCACATGAAGCACCAAGTCGACAATCGATACATTAGGTGTGGGTACACGAAGCGCAATACCTGCGAGAAAGCGACTCAACTGAATGACTAGCGAGCACTTCAATTTGCCATGATACGATATTCGACAGCAATATGCATGCAGCTTCATACGGGTTGTGCACGCACCATTGAGCTTGCCCTTGAGCTTTGGCAGTACGAGGGCGACTGCCTTGGCTGCATCGGTGGTGGTGGGGACGATGTTCAGTGCTGCTGCATGCTGCACCGAGAATATCAACTATATCAGCCCCTTCTTGACAGCTGTCCGGCAATACATGCCACGATGGGACCCTGTCTCGCGAGCTGCCTGCCATACTGTTTCTGGGCAATGGCAAAGACAAGGAGGGTGGCTGATGTTCACCGCCCGGCGCAGGTTGCGGTGGGAGGCATCGAGCAGCCTCTGGTCGCCTGTGTAAGAGTGGTTTGTGGTCATCATGGCCTTCACGATGCCGAACCTCTCATCCAGCACCTGCTGACACGTCATTGGTGGCATCAGGGAGGTACTTGAATCATGGCAGGTAACTCATGCAGCTGCCGGCAGGTGCTTTCGTGATTCAACGCTTTCACAATATGAGTGTGCTTTAGACGGATATATTTAACGCAAGCAGAGCAGCTTGCTGAAGTTGCATGTTTGGCGCTCATCAAACATCATCGTGCATTAGACGGACGTATTCAAGCCAAGTAAAGCACGCTGCTTGAGTTGGTTGTCCAGGCGCAACAATGATATGGTAGACGGACCTTGACGAAGGGGGCGAGGCAGTTTGTGGTGCAGGAGGCGTTGGACATGATGGGCGCCTTCGGGTCGTAGTCACCCTCGTTGACACCCAGCACGTAGGTGGGGATGTCGTCGCCCTTTGCCAGGGCTGTGATGACCACCTTCTTGGCGCCAGCCTGTCACAAGACTATAGTACTCGGAGGTACGTCCTAGCGATATATACATGTACAGGAGGATGAAATAGATGACGATGGAGCTGCTTCGCCACAGAAGCGCACTTTTCGCGAAAATTCATCAAAGGTTGGCCCAGGCAACGCTCTTGTGAGCCTAGTCATTGAAACGTGCCATTGATCATACTAGCACCCTGCCAGCAAGCAGTATTAAGCTACTCTGTCAAAGGGATGCAGGCCTTAAGATAAGCAGGGATACTCGATCATCTACGAGCACACACGGACCGTACATATGTTTGTTTCTGATGTATTGTTGAGCTTGGGTTAAACACACCTCAATGTGCTTGCCGGCACCCTTGCTGTCGACGAAGACACCGGTGCCTTCGAAAACGATGTCGATGCCCACTTCTTCCAGGGGAGGGTCAGGGGGTCACGGCTGGAAACGATGCGGATCTCCTTGCCGTCCACCGAGAGGGTGCTGTCGTCGACGATATTGACATTGGCGTCGGAGGTACCCAGAGTGGAGTTTCTCTTCAATAAACGGCCGGCCTACATCAACAAGCATGGAATAGGAATGTGAGGTCTAATTCGTTTTCGCGAGCGACTATGCTTCATCAGACTGGCTTGCTGCCGCGCGTCCATGTCATTCGCGAGCGAAGCCTGTTAAAAGGCCGCAGTCGTGCAACATAGCCAGGCTGACGGCTTCAAGGTAGTTGGATTAAGACACATCGATAGACACCTTAGGTAAGCTCATAGCTGTCCTAAATCGCCTATCAATCGGCAAAATTCAAAAGGCATTTCAGCCTGAGCATCGGACTGACCTGAATCACACCATTGGAGTCATTGATGGCAACAACGTTCCAACACCGCAAGAACTTGCGACCAATGCGACCAAAGCCGTTGATAGCCACTATTTCCTTGTCGGTTGTCGCAGTCATGACTGTCATCTGCACCAAGTGCTTGCCCAGGGCTTTAAGGATATTGGTACGCACAAGATTTGCCATGCATACCCTATTGTTCAACCAACAGCATATATCTTGGTGTTGAGTACACAGAGTACCTCACAAATTTGATATAATGCGTAAACTCTTGTTATTTTTCTTACGGCTAGTATTTAGCAGCTGTGAGATTGTACAGCATGATTGCGTGTGCATTCTTGTCCCAGCTTTGATGTGGAATGGGCTACTGCATGCACCTTTAGGCTCATTCATGAACAGAAGTAAAGAAACCACAGCCATGAAGGAGGCCAAACACCAAACACAACAGGGCACAGAGCTCGAGCATAGAAGCTCACGTGGGCGAAGATACCGGCTTTGCATGCATACCTCAAGACGCCTTGGGCTTGAATTCTAATCAACGAGCGATATAGCTGGATAGTATGACTGTATTGATCTGAGCAGCCACAGAGATACAATTGCAGTACTGACAGATGATTTCTGCCACCTTTGACTGCCCGCGTGATAGCGACGCCTCAGCCTTTGGCCGCACAAGGTTGTTGCCTGCCATTACTATGTAGGATAAGCGGTGGTGAAGAAGACGAGTCAGTCCTATCGATCCTCAGGCGTAATTGCACCAACCAATTATGATTATTCTGGCAATAGAAGCTGATGGGCTGGCATCGATCGTATACGTACAGTCTGAGCCGTACGGACATCTTTTTCTTCCAGGTATTTATCCAATAATCTGTTGTTTCATCCCTATATTTGACATGTACACATATCGCTGACTTGCATGAGATTTCGACATCCGACAATAAAGACAGGTTAATCCAGGACGGTTACTACTCGGTCGCTCCACTATTCTTCTCACGGCCTACTGCCTGAAGTATCGTGGTATATGCAGACATTGCTCACATGACTATGTGGCTGTTAACCCCTCAGATTAAATGACGGCTTCAAGTCACATTACGTCCATGCGGCAAAAAATGCTATCAACTGCTAGTGTCTTGCCTGGGAAGAGTTTCTCCAATAACTCTTCTGGTTTGCAGTCTGTAAGGGAAAGGGGGGGGGGGGGGGGGGGGGGGGGGGGGGGGGGGGGGGGGGGGGGGGGGGGGGAGAGAACGTCAATCAGGTTCTTTAGGAATATTAACAGCATAAATACAGTCAATGCACTGCTTGTAAATGGACAATTGGTCCTCACAACTTTACAGAATTGCGATGCATAAACAAGGCATACGCAATGCAGGCATCACAAACGTATTGTGTTTATACTGCAATCAAAATTGTAAATTGCAAAGGATAAGGACACAAAAGCGTGGTGCTCTGAAACATTTCTTTGCCAAAAATACACCCAGAATTGCCTGACTACTATTTACAAGCAACAAGCAAAGGATGGACGTTGCTCAGAACTCGCCCTTTTTAGCTGCAAGCTCAGCAAGGTCTACCACACGCTGGCTGTAGCCCCACTCGTTATCTGCATCACCAGAAGGCCGCAAAGTCATCACAAGCTCTGCTGCGTTTCAACAACTTGCAGCCACCATCTTGTAACCAAGGAAATTCAAGCGCGTTTCTCATAAATCAGCTTCTTCATAGCATGTGACAGAAGTAAGTATACGTCCAAACAGCGAGAAAACATTCGGACAGAAAGGGCTGGCGTATCTCACCGTACCAGGCGACGACCTTGACAAGGTCATCACCGAGGACCATGGTGAGAGACGCATCGATGGAGGTTGACACGTCGCTGCATCTGAAGTCCACCGACACCAGTGGCTCGTCCACGACGGCGAGGAAGCCCTGCACATATGAGTAAAGACTCTTCAGATCTCTGCACTAGTGAAAATTATCAAGATCCAACTGCTACACTACAGGGCCGATCAACTCTGATCAACGACGACCGGCAGACTGTGTTCTCAAAAGTGGGAGTGGGAGTGAAAAGCATGAGGGCACCTTCGATGCACCCTTGGCTGCATCTCTGAAAGCCTCGTTGACTTCCTCAGCGAAAGTCTTCTTCTCAACCTGCAAGCAAGGCTTTTGTAGCGTGAAGAGGTGAATATGTACGCCATGTAACTGCACCCCTACAATTTGATTCAGAGTGGTGATACTCCATATGATTTATTATGTTACATTCAGGTGTACTAGGTGCACAAGGAGAAGAACACTTACCTGGAGCACCAAATCGACAACCGACACATTGGGCGTGGGTACACGCAGCGCAATACCTGCAGAGATATCACGACAATTACTCAGCAAACACTTGCGACGGGGGACATCTGGTGTACTACATATCTGTTAATGTTGACTTCATTTCGTATGCGATACCTCGCCTTTGCACAAGCACGCACCATTGAGCTTGCCCTTGAGCTTTGGCAGCACGAGGGCGACTGCCTTGGCTGCGCCGGTGGTGGTGGGGACGATGTTCAGTGCTGCTGCACGCTGCACCCAAGCACATCAACTATGTCAGCCCGTTTTCATACTATATAAGTAATGCAGTAACAAACGCCCTGAGAGATGTCCGGCAATACATGCCACGATGGGAACCTGTCTCTCGAGCTGCCTGCCACACTGCTTTGGGGCAATGGCAAAGACAAGGAGGGTGGCTGATGTTCACCGCCCGGCGCAGGTCGCGGTGGGAGGCATCGAGCAGCCTCTGGTCGCCTGTGTAAGAGTGTGTTGTGGTCATCATGGCCTTCACGATGCCGAACCTCTCATCCAGCACCTGCTCACACGTCAATTACTGTATCAGCACAAGCAAGGTTTGAGTATGAATGCCAGCAGGTTGTCTCGCGCTATCATGACCTCAGCGTACATTCGTTCAAGGCAGTCGTAGCCAGTCGCGAAATTATTTGATCAATTGCATCAGGGACGTGGTAGACCGACCTTGACAAAGGGGGCGAGGCAGTTTGTGGTGCAGGAGGCGTTGGACATGATGGGCGCCTTCGGGTCGTAGTCACCCTCGTTGACACCCAGCACGTAGGTGGGGATGTCGTCGCCCTTTGCCGGGGCTGTGATGACCACCTTCTTGGCGCCGGCCTGTCGTTCAAGGTATGCAGTGAAAACTCAGGGTGATGATGCTTGCATAGAGTCCCTATAAATTCGTAATTAATGCCACTAACGTGTGAGATCCCGTCGCCTATTGATTGCCTACATCACAGAGGTGGTAAACCGACCAAGTGCATTTGAGCACAAATGCGTGCATCGCCTACTCCTTTACGTGCTGTGATGTGACCTTGGAACACTCTGTGACAGACGGTAGCTTGCTACCCAGAGCTGCAGCACATTCTGCTGGATGATAACGTGCCTCCTACCTCAATGTGCTTGCCGGCACCCTTGCTGTCGACGAAGACACCGGTGCCTTCGATGACAATGTCGATGCCCAGCTCCTTCCAGGGCAGGGTCAGGGGGTCACGGCTGGAAACGATGCGGATCTCCTTGCCGTCCACCGAGAGGGTGTTGTCGTCGACGATCCTCACATTGGCATCAAAGGTTCCCAGAGTGGAGTCGTACTTCAACAAATGGCTGGCCTGCATCATCAGAGGAACCACCATCATGGATGCTGGTAATGAGCAATAATGCACGCAGACACATATGCACAAACACTCACACACAATTTGTATACCTCTAATGAAAGTCGGAAGAAAATAGTGCTGATTTGCTGTATTTTCTTAAATCTTTCAACAATCGGAGATATAAAACTTCAACTTTGTGCCATCAAGCATTGAACAACGGATTTCCCCCAGATTTCAAGCAAAACTTACCTGCTTCACACCACCAGAGTCGTTGATGGCAACGACATCCAGGAGAGTGTTCTTGCGTCCATTCCAGCACCGCAAAAAGTTACGGCCAATGCGGCCGAAGCCGTTGATGGCTACTTTCTTCTTGTCAGACGCCTCGGCCATTACAGCCACCTGAGAACAGTTACGCAGAGACTACAGTGATGTGCTGCTGCTGAGCATGCATGGTCAAATGTTTCTTCAGCGTATGCACTGATAGATTGAAAACTCTAGAACAAATCACTTAGATCGCAAAAAATTGCTAGCACGATCATAGTGTCGCATCGCGTACAGCGACGAAGAAAGGTAAAAACCGTACTGCAGAGTAGACATCGGCCTAAACGATCACTCAAGTGTATGATGATAGGATTTTATAAATTTTTTGTTATAGTACTCCTACCTTCTGGGCCTCTACCCTCTGGAGTGGTGCCATGTGAACAAGTGAAGAACCCGCAAAGCTTCCGCGCAGAGCGGGGGTCGAGCAAGCAACGTTTGCGGAGGCGGCCTGTGGAAAATAAGAGGCAGATTGCAGCCACGAATGGTGGATATTCCAAGTAACGATACAGACGCCACCGGCCTCTTATCCACATCAGTCTTACTTTTAAGACAGCGCCAGCCTGCTTCGCCACCATGACAAAAGAACGTAGCTATCCTTACACAAAAGGCACCCTGCTGAGCATTGTCGGCTTCCCCCACCTTCGAGTGGCTGCGGGATGCAGGTGCCGCAACCATCGGTCGCACAATGCTGCTGCCTGCCATCATAGTTGCTGCCATATTTGTTGATGTGAGGAAAATTGACGTAAGAAGGCGCGCAATAGGCAGCCAAGCGAGAAAAGTAGCGTGCGCCAGAGTTGCAACTTGGTCTAGTTTATCCTTTGATTATCCCAGTGAAAATTGCTTATTTGCTGGCATTTGCTGGCACCAGCATGGGTTACGTGAACGCAGTCGAATACCGTTGTCAATGTGTTTCACCTCTATCAATGTCTGCTTGCTACAGAGCATAGTCTGATTTTCATGGCATGACCCTCACAGAAGTTTCTTAGCGGGATCAAGCCATTAGCTCCATGTCGCAAGCGCACTCCACGTCGCGTTGCTTGCTCCATACACAACGTGTAAAACATCATCAAACGATATCTTCCGTCCGCAAAACTGCACAACCAGTCCATCAATCCCAGAAACCGCATCACAATTACCCCGCATACATCCATCACCCTAAAATCCGGCAACGCTTCAGCCTCCAGGTACAAGTGACTCGACCTTGCGGAGAGAATACAATGGAGCGAGCATGACATGACAATGCCCAAATAATCAGACACAAATTGCAAATATGGGATTTATGGCATTGACACAATGGGAAATTAATCCTTCCACGGTAAATGCCGTCAGGATCAGCTCGAACCTGCTACCGTTGCCCTCGGCTATAGGTTGCTCAAAGAACCGACTCTCCGATCGCGACAGCTGGAAGCGAGCATGCTGTTGAAGCAGTAGCTGAGGCCAAAGACAAGTACAACATTGTTTTTGTAACCAGCGAGGTTGCTCCTTTTTCAAAGACAGGTGTGTCTTGTTGAAGTCAATCATTCCCAATTACCTGCGCATTCGTTTGCAGCGCTTTTAGGTACAGACATCAGGCATGCAATTCGACATGCGACTGCTATCTCGCAGGTGGTCTTGGGGATGTGGTGCGTCCCTCGCAGTGTAGTGGCACTTGGTCAATCTGGCCCTGATTACCTTACCAAATGTACCAGATTCTCTCCTGCATGTCAGTGCCAATACATCATTCAACAAAATGAAAGTAACAGACGCCAGCCGTACATTGCGCTCCGCATGTGCTTTGCAGTGCGGCAGCTTGCCCATTGCGCTGGTAGCACGCGGTCACCGTGTAATGGTCGTCAGTCCGGGGTATAACGACTTTGACGCGGAGCAGTCACATGTGCGTGAACTCTTCCCATAAATCCATACCAGAAATGAACATGGTTGGCACGGACCTTCTGCACTTTCTTACTCCCGAAAGCGATGGCCTAAGCAACCAGCTTGAATACTGTGGAACGGCTGTAAAGATGCAATGCATAAGGTCTGCCTAGGAACCTTAACTTTTGCTGAAGATATGTGTTCATTAAACTTGAATCATTACAAAATAAGTGTCACGCTTAAGGTCATCAATGGAACTCTAGCTTCTCAACGAACAACGCTGTCTTTTGTAGGTTACATTACTTTGCTCAAGCTACACAGGTCAAGGTTCAAATACTAGAGACCAGTGCGGGCCTCTCACATCTAAAACGGAAAGGAGTGGACATGGTCTTTGTGACACATCCTAGCTATCGACGACAAGGGCTGTATTCAGATACATCTGGAGTTTATGGTGACAATCAGGTACAATTGTTTACCCCAGCCCCCCTTTCCCCTATACACACACACGCACATACGCGCGCACACACACACACACACACACACACACACACACACACACCCACACACACACACACACACACACACAATTATGCACGCACTAACACATGCACATGCACTCATACACTTGCATGCGCATACACACACGCACACACATACACACACACACACACACACACACACACACACACACACACACCCACACACACACACACACACACACACACACACACACACACACACACACACACACCCTGGACTTGCCATTTCTACTGTTTGAAGTAAATTTTGAAGAAATTGCTCATAATACAAATGGACACATCGAGCATGCATCTCACATGCTGTCGTATTGAACTTCTACTTTTAACATCATGGCAACATACCATGCTACCAAAGTTGCAGTGCTCTGAAGGTCAGGCCAACGAGATGCCCCTTATAAGCCGGTATGTAACTCTTACTTGGGATCCACACAATTCAGAGCAGCCCCTGGCGACCTTGCCAGATACGGAGCCAACAACTCTCATCAGTATGAACGAACTCATGTTTCCAGCATGCATACAATGAACCAACGATGTATGGCGCAATTTGACTGACGTTACAGGCTTTTTCCATGAAGCCTGGCATCGAGCATGATGAAATACAAGAAGAGATCAGGTCATTGGAGTCGATTCAGGTAGGCCAAAGTCTGCAGTGGGTGGAAGTCTGAAAGCACTCCGGGGTACCTCTTGTTCTCGTGCGCCGGCAAGATAAACCCCGCCGCCTGCCAATTCCTTGATGGTGACCTCGGGTTGGTCTCCTGGAGGCGCATCCGCCAGCAGGTCCCGTATGACCTCCTGCAGCACGACTGTGCTCGCCTTCTCGCCACATGGGACTTGAGATCGTTCCAGCGAGTTGCTGAGGCAATGAATGAGACGTGCACTTGTCAGGCAACCTATCCATCGAAAAGTCTTACTTAGCTATGAGGTTTTGAAAGAGAAACAAGGCTCATACCATGCACCCTTGCTAGCCTGCACCAGTGACAAGGCGTGCCACTCCGGACCAAAGGAGCAGCAAGTGTGTACAACAACTTTTCGGTAGGGTCCAAAGAGGCTCTTCGGCTCCTGGAAGGGGCCAAGTGGCGGCTGTCGCTCCTGACACACTCACGTCAAAGAACAAAGCCCTTTGAGGATCAATGGGTGGTCGCCCACAGAGAGTCCTCGAGGTGTATGCAGTGAGTGAAGAGAGCTGAGAACTTTGGAACCTTACCTGATGGATCTCGACGAAACCGACCCGTACACTGTAGGACGTCCCTGGATGTGACTCAATGTTCTGATAAATAGCATCAATGACGTCTGGTATCACGCCGCTCTTCTGCTCACCGTCCGCAAAAGCGCTTCCCATTGTGTGTCTGTAGTCACCGAAGCGCGTACTTGGTGGTTGCAGGAGTGCATTCAAGTCGGCCGGATCAGCACTCAACATGCGAGAGGGCGGGCGCTTGTCATGGGCACCATGCATGCTTCCTATTACCTTACATACGACAGAAGAGCATACTTAGAGGATCCAACACACGTAGCAGACTGTAAGGCTTCTGTCGAGATGCGGGCAAAGCTAAGTTGGGACAGGATTGTCGAGCATGACCATGAAGCAGCGTTCAGTCCTCGCACTTTTCAGTCAATTGCTCAAGTCATGACGCCAGCTGTGGTGATTCAGTGGTTGGGCAACAGCTTTCAGCTGTCAAAACAAGATGGCCAGGGATGTGGTGAGCATCTAGTGACTCACGTCTTCCCACTTCCCGTCTGGCCGTATGCAAAGACAGTGGCATTGTAGCCCTTGAAGAGACAGTCCACCAATGGTTGTACACACTGCTTGAAAAGGCAGCTTGGAGGTGTGCCTCCACTGCTGCTGTATACGAAGTCGTATGTGAATGTTGTATTGGCCACAAGGATCTGCGAACACGTCGGCACCTCTCTGAGCTTGGGCACAATGAATTCATGCTCACGGGTGGGCCATTCTATCTGAGTGCACTCCAAGACCTGCAGCTGGGGCTGACTTATTGATTGGCAGAATCGAAATTTCCGGCGGTACTGCCCTGACATTCCAGGTCTTGGAAAGATGTCTTTTGACTCCTTATTCATACCGCTGAATCGTAGTCCGGGACGCTCGGTTGTTGGCGAGCCTTGGCATTATTACTCATCACCTTTCAGCCATCGCATACAATTGCGATGCTCATGAATGTGTACAAGATTGCAAAAATCCAAGTGCCCTTGAAAAAACCGCAACATGTTGTGTCGAGCATGGACCTCTGCAAAACTCAGCAATGCCGAACGTGATCATTTACATAAATATAATTTGTATAAATGTTCACCTGCGATGAGCCGCTAGACACCGATAAAGTCTCCCGACACCCATCGTCCAGCTCGCTTAGAACGAGAGGTCGAACATGGACCGCAACTTGTACAGCGCAATTGTCCTCCAGCTTTTGAAATGGAGCATCCGAGCTTTTCGCTCCAGGTTCTGGCTCAGCGTTCCCTTCCATGTATCCAACAATATTTTTGAGGTGCTGATGTAATAAGTTTTTCCATTACACGCAGGTAGGTTGCAATGTAGCTCATCACGCGGAGGATTGCTAGTGACAGCTGGCGAGCTGTTGCAGTCTTAAAGTCCGGGAGTTAATCTGGAGTTGCCAGCCTGGAAGATTTAAATTTATGAAATCCTTGACCCTCAGGAAAACCAGAGTGACTTACTTTTGGGTTTTGCTTTCCTTGTTTGAGATTCTGTATGGCAGTCCTTTGAGAACGATGACTCAAACTCGCCAAGTAGGCTGTAGTGGAGTGATTGCGCAATAAAGCAGACGGAGCTTCAGGAAGCACATACATACAATTCGCACAAGAATGAGCTCCTCAACGAGAATGCGAGAGAGAGAGAGAGAGAAATTTATTACCCACATCTGGCCGCAAGGGCCAATCTAGGGTCGTTCAACACCGAAGATGGGTGACCGCCAAAAAGGAAGTACAAAAAGTGTAATATCACCCACACACACGGCTAGGCAATGGCTAGGAACGTGCTAAGACACAAAATCAGCCATCAAATATCATG
>JAULKR010224304.1:0-14806 GCA_032356305.1 Prasiola linearis | reverse complement strand
TTAGAACGGGACATAGAATTGCATGTCAGACTCAAGATTCAGCTGTGACATTGTTGCCGCTAATGGTTGAACAGACAATGCCACTGAAGAATCAGCATCCGGGTGCTTGTCTTATCTTGGAATGACCAATCCCCCAGTTGTTTCTTGTGAGACTCCATCTGCATAACTTATTGGGGCCCGAGTCCTGCTATCTCGTCAATAACAGCAGCTAACAACGGACTGATCATCGTTCTCCACAACACTATTTCACCGAAATGTGTCGACGAACGTCTGAGTAAAATAGCTGGCCGACATGACACAGCAAGTTGCTGTCTATGACCTCAGCTCACCTTGTATACGTCAAAGGCTCGATCCACTTCGTCATTCAGCACACAAACCAGCACCAACGAAGACAGGGTTCCCTGCAATCTCAAGGCAATCAATCAGTCCCCTCTTCATTAATCAGAATCTTCACTGGGCAAATTAAATAGGTGCATTCGGCATCTTTTCTTCCTGATTTCCTGTCCACGTAATGAGTGTAACGCCTCAGGTGCCTTAAATACCTGCCACAAAGATCGCAGCATTGCCAAATGGCAGCCCCTATCTATTGCAGGGGAGGAACTTTCGTTGCCTGGACAACAGAGGTAACACAGCGACAACAGACGGGGAGCCCCGCTCATGTCCGATAACAGTGGTCTGCTCACAATCCATTTATCAACATGACGCGAGCAATTCAAGTCAAGCATGAAGCAATGAAGCAATGAAGCAGGGCATGCGAAGAACTCACAGAGCACTGTCTGATGCCCTCGTCAGTCATGTCGTCCAACAGAGAGAACGCCAGTGACAAATCCTTCGCGGATCCGGCCACGGACATCAAGCTGGAATACAGCCGTGCATCAGGCTGCACTCCTTCTCTGCACGGTGACCAATGAACCCGATGGAGCTTCATTCAGTGTTTCAAAAGGACTCAAAACCATCAGTTGCATCACTCGCCGAGACACACAATATCCCGTTGGTTCCCATCGGACGACTGTTTCATCTCCTTACAATCAAGTCAGGCTGTGTAATCAGCAAATGGCGACAAATGCAATGGATATGTCCCACACGGAAGGAACAGATCACGAATATGGTTTGAAAACAACTCAACTGATCACGGAGCTCATCTCTTTGCATGTTGAGATGCACAGGGCTCATCAGCTTGATACACTAAAATGAGGGCATAACCAATGCCCTTCCAATGACCAATGCTCTTCCACGTCATATAAGGGCATGACTCACGTAGATTCGATGTCCAATTTTACCATAAACAGACTCTGTTGAAGTCAGGCAGACACTTGGAGACATACGCAGTGGCGAAGGGTGTGCAATCCTGTAGCTGTACGGGTAGTGGGGCCCGACATGCATGTGTACGTATTGTGTACATATTGACACAGGCAGAGAAGAGCAGTGCAGCACCGCAGCATGTCACGATAGATGTTCATTGCATACGCAGCATCCACCGTTGAGCCCGCCCTGCAGGCCGCGACTGCAGCGGAGTACAGTGCTGGGCTCTTCGCCACATGCCTCGACACCGCCTTCTCGTAGATCTGCGCAGGACCCCACCCTTGACCACATGACCTCTTCGAGGCATAGACTTAATGCACTGTTCTCATGCTCCAAGAAGTTTATTGTGCAATTTGACGACAGACTTGATATTCGCAGCTGTTTACCTCAGCCAGCCAGTGTACAGTCAACACCTATTTCCACACTTCACGGGTTGCAAGTCCTATGATGTACAAGCCTTCCGTTATACAACATCTGTATTTTACAGTCTCAAATCGAACCATGTCTTCTCGCCCCATGCACTTTGGTTCATTCCGATCGGCTGACGTCAAAAGGACAAAATCTCATTCACCATTAGGTAAAGGAGAGGAAGCAATCGCGGAACTCACAAATCGACTTGGACTGACATACGGAATTGGCATAGGGCCAATCCTCCCTTCTGATTCATTTCCTCTATATTGTCTTTTGCACCTTGAATCTCGTTTGGATTTAGCCGTGCTGCAATCTTTTCAAGAGCAAGTGGCGGCGCTATGCCAATTCCATTTTGGAGTGAACCAGACTGCATGGGGCGAAAATACATGGCTCGAATCGAGAATGTAAAATACAGATGTTGTATTGAGGAAAATTTGTACGTTGCAAGACCTGCAAGAGGGTTGTGTCCAGGCCCGTCAAGTGTTGAAATAGGTACAGACTGTACAGCAGCTGAATGAGGCAAACAGCTGAGATCACAGGGCATCAGTCAGTTTGCTAAAACAATTGTCTTAGTAGAATGTGACCCGTAGCGCAAAGATTTACTGTCCTAAGTGCTGCCAGTGGCACCAGACAGATAGACTGCCCGCTACTTTGGTTTGATCCGATGTGCTGTTTTATGTAGCTATAGCTTCACCGCATGCAGAATGACACAAGGAAGCCTGACGCGACTCTCTCTCTTCCTCTCTCGTACTACTGCGCGGGTGCAGCTGGCAGGGTAGGGAATACAACTGGCTAGATCATCTCCCATCGACGATGCTCGACCGACTGAAGGTGCTCTAGCCACTTGCGGGTTTCTTCAAGTGGCAATTATTGATCAAGTATAAAACAGCGCAGGTGTCTGCATGTTTTTACGTCTCAAACGATCGAGTTTAGCAGTGGGAAATAGCAGTGGGAAAAGCCTACAAGGATCTGGGAAAATATAATCATAACAACATTGTAAGAATGGGATAGACGAATCCAAGGGAAACAAAGTGACAGGGAAGGCACCTTCCGCGCTTCGTCAGGCTGTCCACTTCGGCTACAGGCATCAATGAGTGATGCATATGTGTACTCGTCTGGTCGACATCGCCGCAACTACACAACAAGCAGCACATGTGTCAAGTCAGCAGCCTCGTAATTTGTAATCTGAACCAGATACCTTGTTTTTGTCTTATTTTGTTGTTCCTCAGTGTGCATACTCACAGATGAACACACCAACACGCGCGCGCACAAACACACACACACACACACACACACACACACACACACACACACACACAGGCAGGCAGAGAGGGATGACGGGGGGAGAGAGGGGGGGGAGATTGGAGCGCCAAGATGTTTTCAATGAGAACGATCGGAGATCAAATGAGCATCTTGTAATTGGCTACCTCCATTTCGGTGACAGTGTCCATTGCACGCTGCAGCTGGCCGGCTTGTCCTGCGAGGCTAACGAGGGTATTGTACACCACCACATCAGGCTCCATATCGGACTCCTGCATCCAGTCGCTCCACCTTATGGTCTCTTGATACAAGTGAGCGCCATAGGCAACCTGTCATCGAGATGTTGGTGTCACCTGCTTGTGAAGTACCTCAGAAAGAAACAGGCACTACAGTTTGAGATGCTGACACGGCGGTTGTTGACAAGGCCTGCACTCTCTTCAATAACATGACTCTGTGCGATGCGCTTATGACCATCGTCATTAAGTCGTGATGGCAGCCCTTAAACTGACAACACAAGGTCGGCTTCGACCTCCTTACAGTGTGCCATTCTCTAAGGAGTGGCTCTAAAGTTGAAGCAGATGGGTTGGGTTGCACTCACCCTCATGTCGTCCACCAAATTAAAGGCTCTCTCCAGCAACACCAGGTCGGCTCTTCTTTCTGCCGCGCCTCGCCTCTGCCGTATTGCCGCATTAAAGGCCGATATCAGCGCCGAGAACACATGGCGATCGATCTTGCAGCCCTCTGCCCTCATCCGTTGGTATTCCAGCGTTGCAGCATCGGCATCTCCAGCCTCAGCACACGCTGGGCACAAGTCACACCTCAAGTCATCTTGCAACATTGTTCTTAAATACGAGACGACCTGACCACTCAAACACGAGGCTTGTCAGTCAGCAGTGCAAATAGCAGCACTCCGCGAGCTGCAGACCAAATACTCCTGAAATGATATTGGCGAAGATCCAGATTGTGCACTAAACGAGAACCTTTGCAATTTCCACTACTACGGACAGGAACCCACCAGCCTTGATAGGCAAGTGTGCATGTCATGGGCAAAGAATTTGACCCCAAAACCATTTTGATTGCGTAATTGTTTGCAGATGCGATGTTGTCTCACAGCACCCCGCGTCTACTATCTGCGGATTTCACCCACCCACCTGCAATAACATTAGTGTACATTTGGGTGTCCAGCTTGCGACCCATTTCCCGCCAGCTGTCCGCAACACGTAGTGCCGCTGCCGCATCACGAGCCGCGACACAGACACCGATGAGCATCGTGTACGTGCGCACATCCACCACGTTGTACGGCAGCATCTGCACAAAGTGCAGAGCTGCATCCACATCGCCCCTCTTGCTGGCTGCCTTCAGGAAGTGTCGCTGGAGCAGCCTGCACCACATGGCACACACGTCAAGGCTGTGACGGCAGTGACAGAGAGGAGTGTTCATACATGGACCTTACTGAGACCGTTTCGACCTCAACTTGACAAGCAAAGATGTTAGCTGCTAAGCTCTGATGCCAGATGCCAGCCCTTCCACATCTACCACAAATCCTTTCTGTTCTTCTTTCCTTCCTTCATATCCTTTCGGCTCAGCAAGGGTTCCTATGACGGGTTTCGACCTGTGTGCAGGTGTAGAAGCATGAGCGCCTCAAGGTTGAACTTCACCTGTGCATGACGCCCCGACGCTGTGCGGCTTTGATGGCGGCCACAATGGACAGTGCGTCTCGCAGGCGGCCCATCTCAGCGAGCTCGCTGAATGCCTCCAGCAGAGAGATGTCATCAGACGCAGCGGCGGAAAGGCCACGAGACTGTAAGAGGGCATGCCCTGAGGTCACCCTCGCGGCATCACTGGAGGCCTGCGTCTCTCGCTCGTGACTGGCTCCGGTGAGGCTGCTGCGATTCGCGATCCGGCTCTGCAAGGAGCGCACCGCTGCAACAGCTGCCGCATGGTTGGCTGTCTGACCTCTGCGGTGTTCGACCTGTGAGGGGTTCCTCCCGACCTCTTCTGATGTGTTTGGTGCTTCCAAGCCTTCTGTGCTAATGCCACCGCTTCCTGTCGTCAAGGCTGGGCGTGCAGGGGAGGTTGATGGAGAAAGAGCAGGAGGAGTGATGAGGCCCCGAGTCCGCTGTTGCTGCCTCTGATCTGCCTGAAGTCTCTGACGTGCATAGAACTGCTGCTGTGAGGTGGGCAAAGGTGGTGGTGCACTGGATGCGTCATCTTGTCCAGATGAAGCTTTAGAGCCATCTGAACCCAACAAATGCTCCGCGACATCAGATGCTGCGCTGCGCTCTGCTTGGCTGTCTACAGGGGCGGCCAGGGGTTGCTTCAACTTGGATTGCCTCATATCTTCCGCCTCTCGAATCGTAAGCGGCAGATTGCCAGCAGGTTTATGGGAACCCTTGTCTTCCGGTGAATGAGCTTCAGGAGAATGTAAAGGATGGCTGGCTTGACTAAAATGATATATAACGCTACCATCTCTATGCACTGTCACGGGAGTTGAGTCTGAAGCCGTGGATGCAGCTCTGCACCACCGAGCTACGCGCCTGCGACATCTGACTTAAGTATTGTGTGTGGAGAAATATAGCCTTGTGTTGACAGCGATATGGTGCGTTGAACTCGCCCACAGACAACTATTGTTTCAGGTGGTCCCTTAATACAGTTGCTGTGGGGCATTACAATGCGTCCCTTGTTTAATGCGCGCTCACCTGGCTTCATTGATATTTACAGCTAGTCTTTTCCGAGAATCGAAGTACGCATTCCTTTCGTGTGGTAACTGGGTTGGCAATATGCTCAGCAGATAGCCCCGACAACCCATGCTAACACAGGGCACCATATGGAAAACGTAAGCTTTCGTACTTATTGAAATTTGTGCTCAATTGCTGGCTTCAATGTGGACACTAAGGCGCATCCCGGCACGCAGACGCATTGTAGCACTGTTTGGACAGCGCCTTTACACATTCATGTCCATCTCTTGGTCACTCAGACTTGATGCTTGCCAGCCACTTGCCAGCCACTTGCTACTCATTGTAGGTGGATGCCAAGCATTGATCGTGACTTACACACGGTGCAGGCTGCTCCGTTCGGCAATGGCGAACATTGGTAGGCTATCAATCAATGATAGCTGTTTAGACAGCCAGGTCAGCACGCTCAGACATGTACGGAAATACATTCAAACATAATTTGGAAGTGAAAAAATAAAAAGTGAACTTTCACGGATTAGCATTATATGTGTAAATATATATCTTTTTCGGAACCTTAATTCGATACTATATATATAGGGCCTGCAGCTAATTTTGATCCACACTTGGTTCAAGTGTGCACTTGCACTAGTAAAATTTTTCTTGAGCAAAAGGTGTGAATCGAAGTGCGACCCCTCTAGATCTGACCATTGAATTTATCCTTTAAAATCATCACAACCAATACTTTAGAATTCCATAGAATTCTAGCGCGCTTCAAAGTTACAATCCGTAGCACTTCTATCAATATTTGTGCCAGCATTCATAAATCATATGGTTCTAGCATTTCGCACTTTCATTTTCAAATACAAATGCTTACCAAGCACATGAGAGCTGACTTCGAAGATACTAAATCGTAAGTGCAGCCTCCATTTACGAATGCATACAAATAGTTCAATTTCGAGTCGAAGGATTACCCTTGCTACCTCTAAAGAGGCTTATGCAATGGAGTCACAACGCCACCTAAGAAATAATTTATGAAATTGCGTGTGATCCTTTTCAATTACCCGTAAGCCCATCAGCTGTATAATGGCGGCTAGGTCACTCCATATTGGCAGACCACATGAGTACAGATAGTTTACATCTAGCTGGCCTGCAAAAGAAGGCTGGCTGCAGTACCAGCGTACATACATGAATGTTGACGTGAATCAGCAGCCCTCCGCAAGGTTGCTGCAGCTCGCTTAGTGTTCATCCCTGATGTTTCTTGGTGACAAACGGTTGACATTCTCAATATTGTTATGAATAGAAGCCAAAATGAGGTATGTTGTCCAAAAGTGGCGAGCCTCATCACTGATGACTCATCGGGTAGTCATTATTGGGATTGATTCTGACCATGTCCAACACAGGTCCACAGGTCCAACATAGGGTTTGGCTGCGAATACATGTAAGACAAACATATTGAAACTTGGCCGTCAACAAGCCGTCAAAAAAGCTTTCGCTTCCTAAAAACGCATTTACACGCGTGTGACAGCCCTGAAAGCGGTCAGTGGCCCCGTTAACCAAAGATTGTCATCTTTAGATTTACAAAAGCTTGCAGTGTACCAGCCATCATACTGTTTGAGAGCTGCGCTTTTACATTCACAACTTACAACTTGCCCATCAGGTGTTAGCTGATATTTGCGCGAAAGTGCACTGACGAAAACAACAAAGGTCGAGGAAGGCTCATATTTCAAGCCGGAATTGATGACATGTGGCAAACAACTTGTTGACATGAGAGTACGTCAAGCAATGACAAGCTGCAGTGGGCACTTAGTGTACAAAGTAATCTGCTGAAGATGAAATTGGCATAATAAATACAGTAGCACACAGGAGATCGTGTGTGGTGTAGAGCTGCAGGAATGGTAGACACCGCACCCTGGCATGCCATGCATTCTTTCAGCAATGTTGCGACACAGGCCAAAAATAGCTCCCAAAATTGGACCAGCTATAAGGAAAACGAGATATGGTACAAAATGCTGCAGGCTGTTGGTTGCGCTGCCCTGGTGCACTCTCCCACCCACAGACTGCTGACGATGGCCCAACGCTAACTCAGTGAAGTTGAGCTAATTTATTGGGTGCTCCGCAGAGACAGCCCCTAGCCCCTTATAACGCGTCCAAATCCGGAAAGGCACAGCTCGAAGACAAATGTCGGACCTGGACCCCTTCCAGGGACAACTCTCAGCACCGAGTCATACAATCTTGTCACCAATAAGTTGGAACCTTGTTGCCATACAACTGCTCTTGACTGATGCTGAGCATCTGCAATTGCATGATGCCTCAGCCCGTGCCTGATCGAGATACCCAGTACGTATCATTCATGGGGTACTGTCTACAATCGGTCATAAAACATGCGAAAGAGCCCTACAATACTTAATTGCGTCATCGAAGGCCGTTACGTCAGACTTCAGGAAGAATAATTATCGCAAATTTTGGAGGATAGAAGACACCTGCACACGTTGAGGCCTGAACACGTTGCGCTGCATCGTCACCACCTGACCCACCAGCTTCAGGATGTCGTCATCCTTACGCGCCATGGCTGCCCGGAGCTGCCTGTGCGCATACCACAAGGACTTGCGCAATGACAAAGCACAGCTAGACTACCGAACATGCTTACTGCCGTGCAGCATCGACATTCAGGAGCCCGGCAGCTTGTGAATCGACACAGCAGTTGCGCTTCCAACTTTCTTGACTAAATCCACTTGACGGAAGTTGTCACTTCACACTTCACGCCTTCATTGGTTTCGCAACAGCAATGAGTTGTCGTGGAAGCAAAGTTAGCCAGGCTCCGGCAAGCCATTCAGAACTTCACAGTGCGATGGGATGCAGCATACAGCAACTGAGTTAGCTGCACACAGCTTCCTACACCGGTGGTTCTAGCCCTCGAGCACTCCGTGACACAAGCAAGCTCAGGGGTTTGTTGCCTGATCTTGAAAGGGTGCGACTTCTCGTATCGATAGTGTGTTGGTTGTCCGAGTGCTGCCGATGACATGCTGCAGTCTGAGCTGACGACTGAGAGGCGCGCTTGATAATGGCGACAATCTGTACACCTACAGATAACGTACCAATTGGTGCGGTAGCTTCTGGCCAGCAGGAGCGAAATGACGGCCAGTCCAGTCATGGACAGACCCACAGCAGCTCCCAACCAGTTGATGTCTCTCGAGTGCCTCGTGACCGCATCTCTGAGGCACGTGTTGGCGCAGCGGATCCGGGCGGCCACCCTGGGGGGCAGGGCATCGAGGCAGCGGCCCGCTACGATTTCAGAGCACAGGCCGCAATCCTGCGTGGGTTGGCACAACACTGGCATTGACTTGCCGGACCCGCTTCATTCAATCGACGATGTCTTAACAGCTACACCAGCACGATTACTAGACCTTAGCAGCAAATTCACTTCGGGCGATTGTCAGATTTTGGAGAGGCTTCACGACAGACACAAAGGCGAGCTGATACGTGACAGTCGAATTGCCATACTCATCAAAACCCACACCCTCTATACAGTGAGCAAAGTGAGTACAGTGAGTAACGTTAGCCTCACAAAATGCCAGTACACACTTGATCAACCAATTGTGATTGACGGGGTGCCGAAATGCAGCAGGACACAAGCCAGCACACCACTGAGGTACAGCACTGGTGATGCCAGGGCACCTGGAGCAGCCTCCAAATGGCTGCAAGCGAATTGGAGGGTGCTGTCACAAGCCAACTGTCCTTTGGTGTGAACTCTGCCAGCTTGCCCTGCAGCAGTTCGATCTTCGACTCGGGGTGCTCTGAACCGGCCTGGCTGGGTGAGCGCTTCGAAGCAGCCACTGACTGTCTGTCTTCGTCGCTGGAGAGCGAGCCGGGGAGGCTGACAGATGAGGGTGTGGCATCCTCTTGATGTGTGCTGATGTCATCTGTAGAAGCCCCCTCGTGCTGCAGAGGATAATCTCCGGCCTGTAGATTGAATCAAACGATGATGAGCTCAGTCGCTTCGCAGCTCTTCTTCAGCTGCTCACTGTCGTTTGTCACTCACCGCTGGTCACAGCCGGATGAATGCACAAGCACCCACCTGCAGCTGGGCAATAGCACGGTCCACCAGGGATGGCGACAAGTCAGCAGCTGCGGAGATGTTGGCCGCTGCCATACAGGCCACGTCAGCGAATGAAGACGCCACTGACGTCAGCTTCACCTGCATCATGGGACAGCAGCATCGCGAAGTGGTGCAGAGACAGCAGGGGCCTTCGCCTAAGCACTGCTCATGTATGCATATCGAGTCTGCTGTTCGGGGAGACCAGTGACTGGCGTCCTTGTGCACAGACAGATCTTGTGTGCTGTAGAGGTCTAGCAAATGTCTAGCTGTGACGCAGAAAGAGCAGTCGCCTGCAAGAATTCACAGCGCAGCCGCAAGCTTTCTATAATGTAAGCCTTCTAATTGGTTGTGCAGCATCAATGAAAAGAGTTATTTCTCTTGGCTCCTTGGCTTCCATCCCACTTTCAAACGAAATCTGGTGGTGACCAAATGTATTTGTGGACACTAGCTTATTTGCAAACGTCAGCAGTGACACCTCAGCATCAGAGCTCCTTGCCGAATGATCGAGACGCGAAACAACTCCCAGCTCGAATCCGTAAGGCTGCTCCTGTTCAACATGAACATCGTCATCCAGGTCCGGTAGCGAAGCAGGTGCGCTGGCACTCTCCTGCACATCGTGAAGTATGAGCAGCATCATCACCAACACATGACTAATCATATCACCAGGAGCCCCCTGCACAGAGAACAGGCTCTGTCTGCAAATCAAGCTGTGACAGGAAGCTGCACGCAGTGCACTCGTAGGATCAGCAGCAGCAGCAGGGCGCGGTCTGATTACATGACCGGTGGGGTTGGGTGCTGACCTCATCATCTGCGACGGTGGAAGGCGGCGAAAAGTGCTCGCTGAGATGTTCGAATGAGAGCTGCGATGAGCTGGTGGGGCCGCCCCTGAAGCTGCTGCCACTGAGAGCACGGACTGAAGACTCGGGAGTGTCTGTTGCGGCGTCTGTGTCACCTCTTAGACTCTGTGTCGATCACCCCGTCAGCAATGTGAATAATAGTTGCAGAAGGTCTAGAAGCTGACGCATTGCACATCTTGCGGCCGAATTCGTGTGCAAGCTGCAGGCTTGATAAATCAATGCAAGTCTGATAGTGACTATCTGAAGACATGTCAGCATACCAGTGCCAATTTACTCGATGCTCTATGCAGCTCTGAAAGCAAGAGGCTTGTTAGATTGTTCACCCGGACACTGGTACTGGTAGGAGCTGTTGGCTGATCCAGTGAGGGCGTGTCAAGCTTGACCAATGCTAGGCTCACGGCTATTTGTCCGTCTTGAAGTATATGAAACGTCAATTGGACATCTGTCTCAATTTCATCGCAGCTTGCCTCTTCATCATCCTCTGAGCTGCAAACTCAGACAGTGGCAAGATAATGCCACTCAACAGTAGGCAACAGTAAGCACGTTATTGCGACAGGCCACGACGATGATCATGGCTGAGCAAGACAGAGTCTGAAATGGTCCGAAATCTGAGGTGACCAGCCTTGCTGCGTACCTGAACTGATTGCTGTAGCATGCTGAGTCAGCATGTGGCATGACCTCCCATTCTTCGCTGCCTGATCGACGGAGAACATCCTCGGCTCTGGTGACGCCGCGAAAATCTTTGCTTCCTTCAATGCGAATGCCACTACGCGATGATGTCTGCATAGATGGAACAGTCTCCTTGATGATCAGGCATTATTGTCCATCAGCAGAAGTATGGTACATGCTAAAGCCGATTGGGGAGCAGACCTTTGGCTAAGTCAATCAGGCAACTTTGCGCAAATTCACATGACATTTCGGTCAAAGATGCTACCAACTTTCACGTGGTGGTCACAGGGTAATTATGAATCCGCATACCATATGATGTCAATCAGCTAACAACTCTGTTAAATCCACCGCATTTCGAAAAAAATCTTAATAAGCCATCACTGGCGATAATTTTGCTTCTGTAATTAATCAGAGTTGATCCATCCAGGATGCATGCCAAATATCCGTCACTTCGATAGCTTGAAATGTTCAAAGAGCTCGAGACCAGGTAAAGTGCCGTTGCGCAGGACGCAGAAATACAACGCAATTGGGATCACATCAAAGCGTCATAATGACCTGATCAAGCGTTGGTCATTGTTATGGGGCCCATGCCCGCAAACACATCTTACGGGCTCTGCGAAGTACGCGATTCGCGATTTCCACCATGGCAAAAGGAATACGCAACTTCTAACGAATGCTTCTCAGGTCCTAGGCCGCAAGACGGAAAACCTCGGTTGGAACATGGTCATGAAGGAACATTGTCAAGTGCATGATATGCAGGCATAAGCAGAAAGGGGGGGGGGGGGGAAACCTGCATATCGGATCGTTCCTTCTTTTCCTAACAACTTCACAGCGGACGAGCGCGATCAATCAGGCACGAACGAGTCGACTAAACTCAGCGACAAACATGAGGTTGCAGTCTTCAGAATCGGAGACAGGACAATCAAAACAACTATCTTTTTTCCTCGGGGACTTTCTTGAAACCTTAGCTTAAAGTTTGCCCCATCTCCAGAAAGATGGGGGTCTTGATCAACTCATGAGCTATCTCCGACGCGACACGCGCACGTGGAACAGGCTGACGTGTAAGTGATTTATCGTTTGCTACTGTGTATGAGAAAATCGAGTGATAGAGTGAAATGGCAACCGCATTAATGGTTCAACAATCCCTCTATCGTTAAAGTCAGTGGTTTGCATCGTGCTGCAGACATCATCACGTTTCTGACAGTGTACATGCACAGAAACTGATCTACAATTGATCGGCATTTTCATTAGCTCGGCCTGATTACCTGATAGCTCTCAATTCGCCCATATCAAGCTGGCTTATCTATAAGTCTTTAAGCCTGCGTCATGCTGATGAGCTATGCGCAAGGTACATGCAGCACGCATGCACCTAAGCAACTGCTCCGAAGCTATGGCTTGAAGGTACACACCTACACGAATCGTTCCAAAACTCTTTACTGACATCTTGCCTTGAAATCGGTGTGTCAGGCGTTCACGCTGCACGTAGGGAAGCCTCTATTCAAGTCTGCGAGGCAGCGATTTGAGATTGCGACAATCCGGCAACAAAGGAGCACCATCTAGGCGCAGCTCGTGTCAAGTGAAATCATCCTGGACAGATATTGCTGGAGTTTTGGTCGTATCTGCGATTCCGTTCGTTGCTCTTCAGGTATCTTGACCTCATTCACCACTTCCCAATATATGTATCTGTCTACCTCCAGAAGGCTGCATAATATATGCACTACGTCATGTGATTATACGTGAAGTGCCTTAATCCAAATGTGGCCCACATCAAGTGTGAGCTGGCAGGAACAACACAGATGACTTGCTTTTTTGATGTACACAGTCAAGCTTCCGTGCATTGTGCATAGCGACAACGTGATGATTCGACGTGTTAATTCGCCAGAACACTCTACGATCCATAGCAGTCATAAATTAACAGCAGCTCAAGTCGTTGTAGTGTCCCACAGGCACTGGCAGCCAGCGATCTGGGAGCAAAATTACAGAAGAATGTAGAGGACGCAAAGCCAAGGCGGCAGAAAGAACAGCAGCAATATGACGCAGACGCTCAAGCAGCACGAAGCGCCAGGTGTGTTGCATGCTCGCCCCAGGTGGATTCGGACCAGCACCAACAGCAAAAATATCCGATTAGTCCCCTTAATTCATCTCTTGCAATTCTGAAAGGACGCAGTAATTGCTCTTCATTCACGGACTGTCGAACAGGCTGATAGACAAACACATAGTCACGTCGACCCCCGAAGCTTGCCATGAAATTGGCGACTATGAGTTTCGTGACGGGGCTTCTGTGCAATCGGTAGCTCTACAGACGGTTATTTGCACCAGTGAACTGATCCCGGATGGTCCGATTGCAGCCCCTGGTACGGTCCAGAACGGCCGAAGTGGCTGGGGCCATTGCCGCATCAGTACGCGGATTGGCTACCTCAAGATGCTCCAGGCAACTACGGCTTTGATGTGGCCAGCCTGTCACGGCCCGAAGGCAAATTCGACAAGTACTTTGAGCTGGAATTGTTGCATGCGAGATGGGCAATGCTCGGTGCACTAGGGGCAGTCATCCCAGGTGTTTTGCTGCAACAGTCGTCCTCCCTCATTGTCTGCCACCACCGCCTACATCTGTTAAAGTGGCTGGCAATCAATGTCAGCGCATATGCACCTAAGGCAACGCATGCTTTGTTTTGCATGCGAGTGGCTCAGATGCGCCTTTCAATATGAGTAAGCAGCATGTCGACGACTCGGGTCGTATTCGCACTTGCTGTCTTCACGCCATGCAGCAATCCTGCAAAATAGGACAGGCTCAAACACATGGTGCAAGCATCACAATGCGCTCGAGGTGCAATCATTCTTGACTCCTGATCATGTGTGCCATGCGGCGAAGAATTGCAGCCGTCATTGTGCCGCAGAACTACTGCAACGATATGCAAGCATCAACTTCGCGGAGCCAGTGTGGTGGCGTGTGGGTGCGGCAAAGGCAGCCGGAGAAGATCTCAATTACTTAGGCGTTGGTGGATTTCGCATTGCGGGCAATCAGGGCATCTTCATCATTGCCATCTGTCAGGTGAATACAACAGATGAAGAAACGATAACGGTGTGCTTGAGCAGCATGTACGGGTCTCGGAAACATGTGACAATAAATATTGACCTTCCGATACTAGAATCATTTTGTCAAGGCCTCTCTCATTGGCCCTCACACTACCAAGGCTACCTCATGTGCTCTGAGACTTTTTGAAGGACTTTTAAATTTCAGGCATGTGACTACACGTGCTTAAGTTCACCCGACCAGATTCCGTTTGGTCAACATTGATTTGAAGTGAAATTAGGGTGTTGAGAAGGATGTCAGACAGCTGACGTACGTGTGTGTGTGTGTGTGTGTGTGTGTGTGTGTGTGTGTGTGTGTGTGTGTGTGTGCGCGCGCGCGTGCGCGTGTGTGTGTGTGCGTGTGCGTGTGTGTGTGTGTGTGTGTGTGTGCGTGTAGGCGTGTGTGTAGGCATATGTGATTGTGTGTTTGTGTGTGTGTGTGTGTGTGTGTGTGTGTGTGTGTGTGT
>JAULKR010224193.1:0-14818 GCA_032356305.1 Prasiola linearis | reverse complement strand
CAACTCATCAATGTATGGGAAGGCCATCCGATTGGCCAAACAAAACATGCTTTGGACAGGTAACCGTTCAACGGGTTAGATAAGCTCGGCCATGATCAATTTGTGCTTCCAAAGCATTGTGTAGGACGCGGGTATTGAAGAAAGGTGACAAGTCATCAGCCTGCAGGCGTAGAGTTAGAAGCATGCATAAAAAATCGGCCAACCATCGAATCTAGGCGCAGACGGGTACTAAGATCGTTTGACCTGAGTTTATCAACCTTGATTTGAACAGTCGGTGCAGCCCTACGCATGCGATTACCACGCACGGCGAAATTGTCAGACGCAAACCTTTGAGATGAATCAGGTAACAACTTAGGATCCACTCCTAGCGAAATTAGGATAGGCATAAGGGCTTCCTCAGGGGCTGCAGTGAAGCGCTCATAGCTAAGGTACATCTTGCGATTATCAGCAAACTTTGGAAGAAGAAAACTCGATATGCGAAAATAAGTCAAAGCATAGCTAATCGTCGTACGTTCGGGACGTAACCATAGGTTGCCCTGAGCTCCATTTTCTAATGATAAGTTGCTTCCGCGTTTCCAAGTGCTATAAATCACGGCATCAAGGTCACGATATAGGGCTATAAAAGCAACATCAAAACCAATTTGCTTCATACGCAATGGCCGGTATACCGACTCTCGCGTGGATTTACTACTGTCAACTATTGTTATGCACTTAAAATACACGCCAGCCTCCCTTAGTATGGGAATCCAAATAGAGCCATATTGCTGCAAGGCCGCGCTGGAGACCTGTTTCCTCATTTCTGTTCCACGACTTATCTTATGAAGACTAAGCCAATCGGAATCAGGGTGGGCACGTTCGAGGATTGCTGTCCACTCAGGCCCCAAATTCCCCAAGCTTCCGTCAAGTAGCAGGTGGGTTAGCTCACCCGTCCCCTGAATGTTAGGGTGAGCGCTAAGGTATGTGTCGAGTAGGGTGGATCCGCTTCGCCCATAGCCTCCAATATATAGGATGTTTATCATAATCGTTACATTCGACTTTTAACAAAATAAGCTGGCACGGTTAGCTGCTTTGTGCTATAGTCGTAGCCTGATATTAAATTGTTCCTGACTACTAAACCACGGATAGGCTCCGATTCATAGCGCGCGATCAATACCGCGATGCTTTTCTTTATCTGAGAGTCAAGAATAAATCGGTTCCCTGATATAGTGATGTCACGCTCGCCGTTCGGTACTAACTGTTTGATAGTTACCGCTGATAAAAAGCTGTTCTTAACTGTACAGTTACGCACTTCAACGCTCTTTGCCTCCTGAATTAGTATTGCTGGGAAAGCACCACGGCTAGAGTTACTAATATTGCAATTCGACACGACGACTCTTTCAGACGTCAATGATTCTAACGCATGCCAAGGTATTAAGTAATTATAGGAATGTACTGACGCAACGGTATCGCGCCATGGGTTATCACCACGTATATAAAAGCCCCGTTTAGCAAAATGTATGTCCCTCAAATCAACTTTGTCAATAGAGTTATTCTTTCCGCCCTTAACTTGAACTCCTGCGACATACCAGTCGCCACCGCTAATAGTACAATTACTTACTTTGATGTTGGATGAAAGATACAATAAAATGGCAATCTTACCAGAGGTTGTATTGCCTCCGAGAATGTTTATATTCTTTATAGATAGGTTCCTACACTTTATAATTGCTAAGGCCCCGCCATTTAAAGGTCCTTTGAAGTTAAGCGCTTCAAGTTTTCCACCACTAAACCCGATGATGCTGATACCTTGAGTTCTCTCAAGCTCTAAGTTCTTTATAGTTATAGAGACGCCACTCTTAACAGCGATAAATACCAAGCGCTTTGTATAGGGTAGGGTTTTCCCTTTAAAGTTGTAGACATTGTTGGATGATATACGAAATGTGTCATTCTCGTAAGAATCTATAATCTTATACTCGTCGACTTTAGACAACGCTACATTACTACTTACTACTTCGAGTAGGGTTATATCGGACTTCCTGTTGCGGCTGTCGTAAGTCATACATGCACAGACGCCGAGGCAACTTAATATTACAGATAGATAATAGTGTCGATTGGTTAAAGCAACATTGGTAGTAGGCAATTTTATAAAGGTTTGATACCAAAACAAACTTCATAACTATGATTAACCGCACTGGACAGCCTAAATACTAAGAGCACAATGACGATAGATAGAATTAGAGGCGGTAACATAACGGGACCGGTCGTCCCTAGATACCCTAATGCATACACCGAAAAAGCATTTATTGAAACTATAAGCGGCGAAGATGGCATTAGGACTAGTAGTTGTGATCCGACTCCTAGAATGAATCCAACTAACATGAAACCGACTATAACACCGAAATAGTGTCCGTCCATATAAGTCTTCGTCACGTACGTACCTGTTAAATACCACAAGTTTGGTCTTCCCTTTACAATTTGAGATAATTCGTTTGCAAATGGTTTTCCGCCAGCTGTACCTGGAAGCATTGCAACAAAATCCCTAGCATGTATTTGTCCATATCGGTAATCAAGCAAATCTTCTTTCGACATCACAATTGCAAGTACGTCATTCTGGGCGTTACCAAGGATGATTCGTTTGACTATCTTACCTCCCATGTCAGTAATCGGGTTGTCCGTGCCTGCAGAGGCAGCTCCTTTGGGGCTAAGGAAGGATACTCCAACTGCTAAGAATAGAACTGATCCAATTGATACTACTATAGTTTTCACATTATACGAATAATAAAATGAATAGCATACTGCGACCGCAATAATCGCTTTCACCAATGGTCCCCGTGAGCTATCAGCGATTAAATAGATCATGCCTATGCTCACTATCATGATCAAAACTATCTTTTGATAAGTAGACACTCTACTCAAAAACAAAATTAAGCAATACGAGAAAATAACTGTCCATGCAGCAGGAAGAACCACTTTGAAAATGCCTTGACCTCTATATGCTCCTCCGAACAAATGACCTTTGGTTACCTCAGCACGCATCGCACTCATTTCCGAAACACCTGTGCTTCCTAGTCCTTCAAGCGCAATACTTGTGATCGCGGTGAGTATTGGCGGGGGTCCCTGATAGTAAATAAAACCTAAGCCTATAAAAATTGTCGCGGACAGCGCGATAATTCTCATGTGCTTGTGACTTTCACTATGAACTCCATTAAGGCTTAGTACAAGTCTTTTTCGAAATCTGAGGAGACTAGTCGTAGAGTAGTTTAGCGACGATAATGCTATGATATAGCCTGAGGCTGAAGCTACGCATATCAGGCCGACCACAATCAGTAACTCGAGTACATAAGGGAACGACCCATAAAAAAAATAGAGATGCGTTAGAATTATAGACCGAACTGATTCGATGATAAAGACTAATGCTGGACCTAAAAACAACTTGCATGTTGACTCAAGGTACCACATCGTCACTAGTGAAACTACTGTTACACTAATGACCAAACAGGATACTAAGATAATCACTTGAAGCCTTTAATTGAAACCATCCCAAACGCTATATATACAATATAGCCAATTGCCGCGGCCATTGATATGCTTCCTACTGTAAACAAAATACCAGGTGTGTATAAGTACAGGATAATCAGTACTCCAACCAAGATCACTCCACGGATGATTTCTCTATATAATTGAAGCTTTTGCAGTTGGAAAATACTAAATAAGCTTCCTAGCGTATTCGCCGGAATCTTTAGCGCAAACATTGGCACTAACAAAAGAGGGTAGAGGTTACCTTCTTCCCAAGCATCCCCTAGCACTGGAACGTACAAGAAATATGCTCCAAGACTAACGGCCATAAGAACAGGAATACCGATCAGTAGCTGCTGCACAATTATCTTTTTAGTTCGAGCATATACAAGGTGCGAATTACCCTCACGTTTAACTTTGATGACTTCTGAGGCATAAGCCTGACTTATCGCTTTGCTCAGGATTGTGATAGGGCCTCCCATGAGCTTCTGCCCAACAACATACAAACCAACCGTTGTAGCTCCATGGATCCAACTCAGACCAAATACAGGTAGTGCGACTACGCCTGCAGTAGCAATCTGCGATGGGGTCGTATATAATGCATAGTTTTTGTTAGCTGCAAACGTATTTACTAAAGAGCCTAACGAAAAGCTTTTGCTCGAGTTTATTATTTTTAATATTGTAGATTGACATAAAATGATGGTAACTATATGGCCACTAAGAAATCCGTATATAAGATAATTTTGAGTATTTGATAAGCTTAGTGTTGCAAAAACCGGCAGTAATGAGCTAAATGCAGTTTGTGCAGCTAGGCAAACCGCAAGTTTTGTGACTCCTTCCGTGAATAGGAGACATCGTATCGAAACACTCGAAAGCCCAGTGATCAGCGATCCAACGGCGATTATTATATCAAAATTCTCTGATGACGGGATTCGACCAATTTCATATACTTGTATGAGGTTAATTCCAATATATATCAAGAGCGATGTTACAGCAGTCACCCCGCAAGCTATTACAATTAGCCCAGAAGCATCTTTGTCCGACTTTGCACCTAAGATGGCCTCACTAAACGACCATGTTACAACCGGAGTCAGAATCGCTAGAATTGCGATAACCTGACCTAAGTAGCCAAAGTCACTCGCATCAAATGATCGACTCAAAATAGGAAGCAGGCCTACAGCGATAATTTGAGCTATTATCGTACCAAAGATTAAGTATGATGTGTTCTTAGCTAAAGTGGACTTATTATAAAGGATCCTCCTTAAAAGTCTGCCTATCATCTAGCTGATTTGTGTGCTCGGATTGAACTTGCAATATTTATGCTTTGGATGGTGTCCTTTAATCTAAACCCTTCCCCAGCTAAAATAGCACGGTAACTATCTGTATGTAGTTCAGTGAAGCCTCCGCTAAATTCGATTGCATCGCCGTCTATTGTGATACTCCGAAATGTCCTGGTTTCTGAGCTTTTAATAACCTCGGGTAAATCGTCGTGGTTAATACTTAAATGCCATTCCACATCCGCACGGCTAAAAGTCAACCTACCTCTCACAGATGTGTCCGTAACATTGTCAACATTTATTTCTTGAACTTCGCCAAATAGGAAGCCAAGCATATCAAAGAAATGGATTCCTATATTCGTAGCTATTCCACCACTCTTTTGATCATTTGCCTTCCAGCTATAGTGATACCACATACCCCGGCTTGTAACGTACTCGAGGTTACACTTCCAACGTTTGTTGGGGTTGGAAGAAGTAATTTCTTTCTTCAGTGAGATAATGTCCTGGTGAAGTCTTAGCTGTAAAATTGAGTATACATTTCCCTGACTTTCAGTCTCTAACTCTTGCAGTGCCTCTATATTCCAAGGATTAAGGACTATGGGTTTTTCACAGATTACATCTGCACCTAGTCTTAATCCAGCCCGTATATGTGCGTCATGGAGATAATTAGGCGAGCAAACTACCAAATAGTCGACCCCCTCGCCATCACGTCTTAGCTTCTCCAGGTGGCGATCAAATCTCTCGAACTCGGTAAAGAATGCGGATTCGGGAAAGTACGAGTCTATAATCCCTACGGAATCACTGATGTCCATAGCGGCAACGAGTTTATTCCCAGTGTCATAGATTGCACGCATGTGTCGAGGTGCGATGTATCCTGCGGCTCCTACAAGGGCAAAAGTCTTCATTTAGTTCCTAAGTTTAGATTAAAGCTCTCCGTTCGGTGGTCTCCGGAGAGCGGTTCATTGAGTTCGCGTATGATTTCAAACCCCACAATTAGGATCATCGACGCAATGGGGATTAGAAGTCCTAACAGAAAGCCTAAGGCTCCTGATTTGATTAAGCTGGGTTCGTCTAGGTCTAAAGGCATTATGGGTTCGTCGATAGTTTGAAAAAATGGCCGTTGACTATATAGAGAATACTCCGCAAGCGCTTGATTCTCAATCGCTTTAGCGTAAGCCATAGTTGTAGCTGATATCTCCCTTCCTATTGCTTGCTTTTCAATGTTGTATCGACTCGAAACAGTTCCTTGCCTGGTATCCGCGCTTATATACAGATTTCTTTCGAGGCTATTTATTCTACCTCGCAAGCTATCTACCTTAGAAGTTAAAAAGTCGTAAGTGGATTGCTGAGGCTCTACTGTTCTTGAAATATAGTAATCGCTTATTGCTAGAAAATATAAATTATTGAGAACCATTGTGAGTTCCTCGGATTTTGTGGATGACGTAAGACTTATTACGCCAGTAAGATCGTTCGATTCGAATTTCACAAGCGGTTCACTTCCTGGACCATCTCCTATTAGTTTCCTATACATTAGCTGAAGCGCAACCTTATTAATCAAACTAGTATCATTAATGTCACTTGGCAGTTGATAAGAGTCGAATTTATAATCTGCGTACCTGTCAGACTCAAAAGAATATAGCTCTAATAACCTGTTTCCTATCAGCCTCCCGTTAAGGCTATCCCTCAGTATAGCATAGGAAATTCTTTTACTCCTTCCTATCTCGAGAATTCTATCTAGGTTTACTCCCCCTCCAGATCCAGAACTCATTCCAAATTGAGTAAGAATCGAATTTAGACTACCGCCAAATCCACCAGATTCTTCCTCATTAACAGTGAAACTCCGTTCAGCAGAGTATGAAGGATCGTCTTCAGTAGCAATGTAAATGCCCAGGATTAGACCGATCACCCCGAAAACTACTATTAGTAGCTTCCATTTATATAATCGCGCAAATAGCTTTACTGTGAAACTTTTAGCTGGCGACATATCTAATCTATCACTCATATTAGCGATTTATAATATTCAGCTGCAATACGTAACCCCTCCTCTAATTCTACATCTGCTGTGTAACCTAGTAGATCTTGAGCTTTACTAATATTTGCTAAACTGTGTTTTATGTCACCTTCACGAGGATTTCCATATATTACATTAGCTGTCTTGTCTACTGATTGTTCAATCAAATTGATCAGGGTTTGCAAGGAAGTTGATTTCCCACACGCTACATTATAAATTTCGTTTACACATCGAGTATTCCCTAGATCAGACGCTTTTAAATTAGCTGAAACTACATTACTAATATGAGTAAAGTCTCTACTCACGGACCCGTCACCATTTACAGTTATCGGTATATCCCTTATTATATTGCTCATAAATAGAGGTATAACAGCTGCGTATGCCCCATTTGGATCTTGGTTTTGTCCATACACATTAAAATACCGAAGCCCAACAAAATTCAAATCGTAGGTCGTATGAAAGACCTGGGCGTAAAGCTCATTTACATACTTTGTCACCGCGTATGGTGATAGCGGTCGTCCAATATTTGACTCAACTTTTATTTTATCAGTATTGTCGCCATATGTACTCGAGCTTGCGGCGAATACAAAACGACTAATTTTATTTTTGACAGAAGCGTTTAGCATGTTTACAAACCCAGTGATATTTACCTCGTTAGTTCGGCTAGGATCTTTTATGCTTCTTGGCACCGAACCAAGTGCTGCTTGATGCAGCACCACATCTATGTCTTTAGTAGCATTGCAACACATTCCGTAGTTCGTGATACTCCCATTCAGGAATGTAAACTTCGGATCTCCGTAGTGCATGGAAATGTTCTTTTCGAAACCCGTTGCTAGATTATCCAAAACGACGACTCGTTTTACTTTATCTAGTTTTAAAAGCGCTGATGTAAGGTTAGATCCTATGAATCCAGCTCCACCTGTTACTAATACGTTCATTACTTAAAGTTTAAAATCACCTTTTGACATATGCCAATAGCCATCGTTCCTCGCGTTCAGCGTGAATTACATCGTACGTCAGATTCTGAGACGCGAATCGTCTGCATTTCGCGGAAATGTCACCTCCTTTGCTTAGCGAATGTCTTGCTTCATTGATACAAGCTGCAATTTCTTCAGCGTTTGCGTCAATTGCTACTAATTTTCCTAGCTCGTTGCGGCCTACAAACTCTGTGTCTGGTACGTTGTAGGCAAGCACCGGCAGTCCTACAGATAGGTATTGTGGAATCTTCTGTGAGAAGGATCCATGGACCTCCCCAGAAGGTAGCCTCAAAACAATCTTCGACAGGTCTACACCTAAGTCCATTTCTGTCAATTTAGCTGGCACCTCGTCATAAGGAATCATCCCCATCATTTTGACATTCGTTAGATTCTCTTTACTTATGCAAGAAGTTAGGTGTTCTCCTAGAGGGCCCTGTCCGTAGATCTGAATCTCTATGCCATCGTCTAAAAATTGCCCTGTCTCTACCAGCCTCTCAAGGCTCCTTTGCTTCGCAAGTGCCCCAAAATATCCTATACGGAAAATCTTGTCCGTTCGTGTTTGATTATCACCAGACGCAGCGCTCTTAAAATCTTTGCTTGAATAACCATTTGGTAGAACATCAATTATCATAGCATCAATACCATACACCTCCTTAGCGTGATTTAGGTATGCAAAGCTTGGAGTATCAGCATAGCTAGCCTTATTTACAATATAAGTTACGAGATACTTTCTAATTACCCCGTATGCTCGTGACACCTTTGTTTTTGTTGCTGTATAATTCGTTGGGGGTGTTAATAGTCTAATGAAGAACCTATTCTCGAACTGCCGTATGATTTTGCACTCTAGAATCGGAATCGCCCCGAGCCGTGCTACTATCACCCATTCGTTATTCTTCTTATAAACTTGCATGATTGTCTTGTAGGCTTTATTGACATATGAGATGTAACTCACTGGACTCCTTCGGTTCAATACACCACACCATTTGACTTTTATGTTTCTTGCATCGAATTCATTTCGCGGGGTTGGCGCAATAACTATATATTCAAGTGACCCCTGCGCAAGCGCACTTATGAAACCACGTTCGTTGATTCCGTCTCCTTTATTCGAAGATAAGTCAACTTCTGTAAGATAAATAATTTTCATTTAGTCTAAATACTTGATAATATGATCAGTAATATACTTCGCCGAATTATTATCGCCATACAAGTTATTATTATATCTAGACCGCCTTTGAGTTAAAACAGTTTGAATAGTATTTAAGTCATCGAATACTAATGTATTCCAGCCTTCCTCGAGTGTTTCAGTCCACTCCGTTTCAGTCCTTACAGTTACACACGGCACCTTGCACCAATAGGCTTCCTTTTGCATTCCGCCACTATCTGTTATCAAGCCGTCGGCTCCCTTTAGATAATGAATGTTCTCTAAATACCCTGGAGGACTTATTATTTCAATATCTTTATATTTGCTTAATTCGATGCTAAACTCTTTAAGCCTATTTTTGGTTCTAGGATGCATAGCTAGTACAACTAACTTATCCAAGTTACTTAAGGATGACAAAATGTATTCAATTCGTCCTTTATCATCAGTATTGTAAGGTCGATGTATAGTAGCATAGTAGTACCCATTTATTCTTAGCTGATTATGGCCCTGTGGCACATCCGTATCGTCACTTAAGTAGAGGGCGTCCCTCATCAGATCCCCTACCACGTGCACTCCTTCGCCAATACCCTCCCTCAGTAGATTACCTACCGCTGCCTGATTTGGCACAAACAGTAACTGACTTATTGCATCTGTGACCACACGATTGACTTCCTCGGGCATTTGACGGTTGTAGCTTCTTAGTCCTGCTTCAACATGAAATATCGGCAGATTCAATTTGCTAGCTGCAATTGCGCCCGCGAGCGTGGAGTTCGTATCCCCGTAAACCAATACTCCGTCAGCATTTTCTTTGATCAACACCTTCTCAATTTCACTAAGCATCCTTCCTGTTTGCTCACCGTGAAGCCCACCTCCTATTCCTAAATTATAATCCGGCTTCGTAATATTCAACTCGTCAAAAAATATTCTGCTCATAGCATCATCATAATGTTGGCCGGTGTGAATTGTTATCACATTTACCTTTTCGCGAAGCGCCTTTTCCATCGGGTAATGTTTTACAAATTGAGGTCGCGCTCCAACAACAACGACAATCGTTTTATCCGCTAAGATCATACCTGTACTATTTATTCTTGACTAGCTCCAACAGAAGAATCTCCTTAGTTTTGGACCATACGGCCACCGCACCTTTCTACTTCGGATCATCATCTTGCGACAACCTATCAACAATTAGTATTGTCGTCAACGTAGCCGTCAATCCAGCCATCACAGCAGTCGCAATCCCCGTCCAATCAACTGGCTCCCGTGGCAGCTTCTCCTTCTTCGGCGCCTTCATTTGCATCGCAATCACGCTTCCTGCCGTCACTTGCGGGTAGTTCTTAATAAACCACAATCGTTTCGTCCTGCGGATCCGCCCACTGGGATCTTGTACGGTAACAGTCCGGCGGTCTGCCCGCTCGCGAAATCCTCCTGCATATTCATTGATGTACCACTTCGCATTCTCGGCTCCCTGGTATGCAATTGAGACTGAGCCGCCCGCTACTAAGCTGTCTGCGTAACTCTCAGCCGCCTTTGTTGCTTCTATACGTATCGCGACTAATTCTCGAGCTTTCGGTATTTGAAGCAAGTCCCCGGGCAGCAACACGACGTTGTTAGGTGAACGGGGGTTCGACAACACGTCATCCAACTCTAGCACCACGAATCCAACATTTCGATCTTCTCTATACAGCGTTGCTCCAGCAGCAAAAGCTTCGGCTGTCGTCCCACCAGCGGCCTTCATTAAATCGCCCACGCGACGCATGTCGTCTGTCAACGCGTATGAGCCTGGAAATTTCACTTCTCCTTCCACGCTCGCTAGTGTCGTTACTTCGAATTCTGGCACGCTGCGTACTGCGATCACATCGTAAGGTTGGAGATCGCCTAGGCTAAGGTCACCCCCGCTTATCTCGTAGTTCGCATTTACTTCTATTGTTCCTACTCGCGTTTCTGTAGTTGACTGGTTTCCGAATTCCAGCCTGAAAACCTCAATACGGTCCGTCGCCGCATCAAGTGTAAAGCCTCCCGCGAGTGTGAGTACTTCCTTTAAACCCAGGGATGGATCGTAGCGGTAGCTACCAGGCCTACGCACCGCGCCGCGCACATCAATCACAAATGCGTCCGTGAACAATTCGCGTGGGAATACTACTAAGCTATCAAATGGGTTCATACGGACCTCAGCAGCTCCTGTGCGAATGTCCACCAACTGATAGCGTGTGATCTTTGTGTTGCGAGGATCACGTCGGAATAGAATCGCTTCCTCGGCTGCGTTTTGCGAAAGCCCACCCGCCAGCAATAGTGCAGCCTCCACGGTAAGTGAACTATCTGCGGAGTAAGGATACCTAGTAATAGGAGTTCGCACCGCCCCTGTGATCGCCACCGTAGCCCGGTCCGCGTACGTGTTTTGCGAAAGCACTCGTATCACGTCGCCTGGCTGTAGGAGAACATTCGCGTTTTCGTCACCAGCTAAAGCACGGTCTAGCTGTATTTCAATAAGCTGTGAAGTACTGTCGCTGTTGGTTCGCTGCACGAATGCAACGTCCGTACGCGCGTTTTTGCGTAAGCGAGACTGTCGTATTATATCGGCTGCGGTTGCCCCCTTATTAAATGCGAAGTCTCCGGCCAGCTCTACGCTGCCTTCTACACTTACGCTGTTTCTCTCAGGTTGCTGAAGGCTCCTTACATCTACAATATCTCCGTCTTGCAGTTCGAACCCTCGGCCGCTCGTTAACCCGGCTAGATCGAGGTCGATAACCGATGCTTGCCCCGCTACAAGTCGACGGACCTGTACAAGTGATGCGTAGGCACCAGAGCGAAGTCCACCAGCAAACTCGAGTAACTCTGTTACACCTTCCCCAGGGAGAAGCTCATAGATCATCGGACGGCGAACCGCTCCCCGAAGTGTCACTAGCTCCTGTGCTACGGGTACAAAGATGATGTCGCTTGACTCCAAGCTGAGCACGTCGGCGAGTGCAGAAGGGTCGGTGAGGTATTCGTATACATCGATCTGAGTCCGCTCACTCCCACGATCACGGCGGATGCGCCGGACAGATCCGATTCGGCTAGGTCCGCCAGCCGCAACGAGTGCATTAAGTGCACCATTAATAGCCGATAGCGTATAGGTACCACTCTGCTTCACCTCACCAAACACGTTGACGCGTATCGTGCGAGCTCCGTTCACCGTCAAGGCAAACTGACCTTCGCTAAAAAGGTAGTATTGCGATAAGCGTCGCTGCACCAGTTCTCTGGCTTGAGCGAGCGTAAGGCCGCGGACCAGAATCTTGGCCAAACCTGGGGGATTGATGAACCCCTGTCTATCAATGCGAAACAGAAAGTCTATCTGGCTTTGACCAAAGATGTTTACGGCAAGTTCATCGCCCATTCCTAGTGTGTAATTGTCCGGAGCCTCTGCTTGGTCTGAGGCACGAAAGACGCTCAGCGCTCCACTATCGAAAATTCGGTGTCCGTATATTTCGGGGAGTGTGTCTGCCGCAGTTTTTGTTCGTGCGGCAGTTGCTTGAAGCACTGCCTGCTCGCTGGCCGCTTCTTCGTTCGATCGCCCACTGCCAGTTGCGGTACCCGCTGCCGGTACGTTGGCTGATGCTGGGGAGGCAAGATTACCTGTTGCCTTTTGTGGTGATGGTGATCCGTCCGCCGGACCCCGTGCTTCTTCAGCCGCCGCTTCAGCTTCTAGTTCCTCTACTATGTTCTCGATCTCTGGCTGCAATACGATAAGCTGCTCTCTTGTGAGGCCGTCGGGGTCGATCCCACGCTCAGTTAAGCGATCCCGCACGTCTTGCTCGGCAACACCCCGACGTTTCAGCTCACTGCTGACTTCCGGCGGAAGCTGTTGCTGCGCCACTGAAGCGAAGCTGAGCGAGATAAAGATTATTGATAGTAGTAGTCGCACAGATGTAGTCCTTGTGTACAAGCCTTTCAGCGGTAGTAGCTATAGTTTCCAGTAGCGCTTGGCGAGTCCCTTGCCCCAGCTCGAGTAAAGACCCTTTAGGTCGAAGAGTAGGAAGTTATCGGTACCAAGTGCAGTGATGTTGTCTTGCGACATAGCTCGGTAGTCAGCGTGCGCGACAGCCGCGACAATAGCATCGTACTTACCGCTAGGCTCAACGACCTCCAGCCCGTACTCGTGATTAAGCGACTCCGACTCCGCGTGGGGATCGGCAACATCAACCTGAACGTGGTACTCCTTGAGCTCCTTGACGAGGTCTACAACCTTTGAGTTGCGGATGTCGCTAACGTCCTCCTTAAAGGTTACCCCTAGCACTAGGACACGGCTCTCACTCGGGCCTTTCTCTTGCCTGCTAAGTCCAATAACGATCTTTTTGGCTATCCAGGCTGGCATCCGATCATTCACGCGACGCCCCGCTGCAATTACTTCAGGTTCCAGGTCAACCTCGCGGGCCTTGTGTAGCAAGTAGTATGGGTCTACGCCGATGCAGTGACCTCCAACCAGGCCTGGACGCAACGGAATGAAGTTCCACTTCGTACCGGCCGCTTTTAACACCGCTTCCGTATCAATGTCGAGACGGTCAAACACAATCGCCAGCTCGTTCATCAAGCTGATGTTGAGGTCGCGCTGCGTATTCTCAATCACCTTGGCCGCCTCCGCTACCTTGACACTCTCAGCTAGGTATGTACCGGCTGTGATGATTTTTTTGTAGACCTCATCAATCACCTGGGCCGACTCCTCGTCGCAGCCGCTCGTAATTTTCAGAATGGTCGCAACGGTGTGCTCTTTGTCACCTGGATTGATGCGCTCGGGGGAATAGCCAAACTTGAAATCCTTAACCGCTTTCAGTCCTGTTGCCGCCTCAAGAATAGGAATACAAACCTCCTCGGTACAGCCCGGGTATACGGTGCTTTCATACACGACGTAATCGCCGCGTCGCAAGGTCTGGGCCACTGTCGCGCTCGACTTTTGTAGTGGTGTCAGGTTTGGCACCTTACCGTCTGTGATATCTGTCGGAACAGCCACCACATAAAACCCTACGTCTTCCAAACCAGCAGGATCCGTTAGGTATACAATGTCTTTGTTCTCAAATGCAGAGGCATCGAGCTCGCCGCTGGGGTCTTCCCCGCGCTGCATCATCGCAACCCGCTTGTCGCTGATGTCAAAGCCAACCACTCGGAAGTGCTTCGCAAATTCTAGTGCCAGCGGTAGACCTACGTAGCCTAGTCCGATGACACCGATTGCTTTTTCTTTAGAGAGTAGTTGTTCTAACAAAATCTGGGTGGGTTAGAGGGTTGTTTAATCCTTCGACTGCGCTCAGGATGACGACGGCTGCTGTGCTTTGGTGTTCTACTAGCTTGACTTACGGCGCTATACAGCTCTTCTGTACAACAGCAACGGCTCGGGCACTATGCTGTCTAGGGCGCCTGCTAGCACTTCTTCTTTCGTGAAAACGATGTACCTGACTTTGCGCTCTATCAGCGTCTCGACCTTGGTGATTACACCGGCGAGGTAGGCTCTGTCGAGGGTGCCTACAAACAGCAAGTCAATAATGCTGCTGTCGATGCCACGGCTAAGACTGCCACTGAGGTAGACTACTTCTAGGTTGCCTAGGCGGTCGACTACAGTATTGAGAATTTTGTCTAAGCCTATGTGTTTGCGCACAATTCGCTGTACGTCATCGTAGAGCGGATGCTTCTTGTCTGCGCGGAACATTTTTTTGTTGCCTTCGCTAAAACTCTCCAACATCCCAGCCTTCGTGAGCCGATTGAGCTCGGTGCGGATAGCGTTCGAACTCTCCCCAAACTCCGCCTCTAAGCCACGTAGGTAGCCTACTGTGGTGTCGTTCAAGAAAAACTTCAGGAGAAGCTTGACCCGCGTTTTATTGCTGATTATTGAGTCGATCATCTCCTGTGGGAGCGGTCTGTACGGCTTCGCCGTCGATGCGTCGGGGCATCTTGC
>JAULKR010224082.1:0-14836 GCA_032356305.1 Prasiola linearis | reverse complement strand
CATAACCGCACCACATTCTTTAGGTTGACGATTTTGCCGGGCTCACTCCAGCCTTGCCAGAGTAAAGGCCCTCTAGAGTAGACCACCTGCAACGCCACAATGAAGAGTGTATGAACGAACAGGACAGACAGACTGGGTAAAGGAATAGGCCGTCTCCCTGTTCAGAAGGTGATGCTATCATGCGCTCCATGGAATTGTGATGGCGGGCGATGAAGCAAATTTAGTGCACGTGTTAAACTACACAACATTGTGTAGGTGACCTGAACAACTTGGAATTGGACATGGCCGAATCGGTCGAACGTCACGTCTGCTGCTGGTTTGGATATTCCTATGACATTGTTGAGCACTTCAAGGTACGAGAACAATGGCTTCGCACATGGTCGGTAATTACGTAACTAGAATACTTATAAGAATGTGACATCCTTTCGGCAACAATACGTCCCCAACATCGTTGCCTGTAAGTCTATGAGCGTCAAGGGTACTTTCGATTTAGCTACCATCACCTAAGCTCGCCGATGACACGATTGCATATATGAGTCAGCGACTATGATGGGACGCATCGTACATTCGATGATGATTCAGCTACATGATCAATGATCACACGAGAACAAATGCTATCACGAGTCGGACCGCCAAGATTTCCCGAGTCGATGGCAGAAAATTTCAAGGCATCTGTTCAACAAATATATTGTTGCAAATTTTTGACTTGTGCAATGGTCTTGAGGTGAAAGTTTCCAAACTTGCTGGTAATAATCGACAGCGAGCTACTGAGGCAGCCATATGGATGTATATGGATGTGTCTACTATTCTGAGTCTTTCCATTGATGTTCATTCAATAAAAAAGTTGATATCGTCAGTCAGCTAAGTAAAAAGACACATGTTTTCTGAACGATGCACACGCCACTTGCTTTCATGCATTGTTTGGTGTAACTGACCCGGGTCCAGATGTGAGGTGTTGTTACCAATGCCTACGAGTTGCACCATATTCTGCGATGCTGCTTGCTGTGATGCATAACGATTACGCTCAAAATTCCCAACAGACCAAGCTCCACCTGTGAGACAGTAAGATTGTGCATGTACATGTACACCTTGAAACTGAACGCGGTCACTGAAAGACGACAACAATGAAACTTCCTAGATAAATACCAGAATTCAAGACTCACGCAGTCTGGGTAGTATTTCGAATGCTGACCCACGAAGAGACCACAGTTTTTGTCAACTGCCTTTACTCCCTTCTTCCATGGCTTCTTCGCCAGTGCCCCCAGTCAGTCCGGACTGGGATCCCACCGTGAGATTCCACTTGGAGTGACTTTGAGGCAAGGTAGTGTCGTACGAGCTCGAGTGTGCGCGTTCGAACATGAGTTCACGAGAGCGTCAGAACCCATATCTTGATATGTTTTGCTTCTCTTCAAGCAGCAAAACGGAATTGGATCTTTCAAAGTCACGCTCTTAAACCCCTGTTGGGTGATCACCAATGAGGCATTGTTGCTGTAAAGGCGATGAAATCATGCTGTCGCCAATTCGCCAAGGCTCTCGACGATATCCTTTACACACATAATTCTGCGGGTTATTCACAACAGTCGCGCAATCCCAGTTGGCTGGTAAGTGCAGCCGAGAAAAAGTTGCGACATTCGAAAGGCCCCAACTTTCAAGTTTCAGATTGACCATGAGCCAACTTCGGTTTGAAAGGCACCAACTCTGGTCTAAAAGAGGTCTGAAAGTGACCATCCGCACCAGAGTCTTCCTAGCACAGAGTCTTCGAAACATGCACCCATGTAAGTATATTCATATTCAAACCATGTGTACATCTAATTATGCGATCTAGCTTCGCGAAGTCGTTGTCGCAGAGGCTCCCTGCGCGCACGAGTCCATCAAGGCGTGCTCGACCTGTAAGTTGTGCTTTCAACCCCTTGACCCGTCTTATTCGGCAAATTCGAAGTCACAAATTTATCCAGAGCTTGGAAGATGTCCTGCGTCCTACAGCGCCTCGGTGGGAGGCAGCGAAAGGAGCATCCACCCAAACAAAGCGCAAGCCGTCGTATACGACGTGCCCTGCGAAGATAATTCCTTGGCCGGACTTTGATGCTTCAGTGCAAGAGCTGTCGGGAAATGCACCTGCAGCGGTCGCAACAACATCCTATGACTACGACGATGAGGCGATCGAAGTCAGCCAAGAGATCGCCAGCCTAGGCTTATATAGTGGTCGCCTCCTATTTCAATGCAGCAATGTCGTCGGGGCTTTCTACAGTGTTCGATTGAAGTGGGAAATTGGAGGAGCAGGAAAAACACCCGAGGGCGCCTCGGTCATGACAGATGCCCAGTAAGGCGATTTGATCGTTGATGGTGGCTCTGCTCTGCTGCACAGGATTTCTGCTTTGTTGACTGCGCTGCGATCCTCCGGTCGGAAGTCCTGAGATGCCTGCGACACCCCCGACTGCGGATGTCGAGGTGTGACCCGGATAGCCTTCGAGGGGAGTCGTAGCAGGAACGAACCACTGGGTAAGGATTCTGAAGGCCCTCAGCGGGGCACCGACAAATGTAGTGACTTCACAGTGTCGTCAATTGGTAGCACTATCCATCTTCCGCTTTTTCTTCTCAAGAAACGTCGCTGAGCACATCCAAACATAGGCAACAGCTCTCTTTCCACAGAATTGCTTTCAATGCGGTCCATTCCATTCAATACGAAGGAAGACACAGCTAACACACGGCACTGGTGCATGCAACTCACTGATGGGTGCAAGGAGTGACCCTATGCAGGTTTCTGAGGCTACCACTGTGTGGAAGTTTAGTCCGCCAGCACATTGCAGCAAACTCTCAAAGGGGTTGTTTACCAAGCACTGTCAAAGAGAGCTGTTCTTTCCCAGCATTTTGGTAGAGGTGGCTGTCGTATGCTCATCAGCACTCCTTCTCTCCTCGTACACGAAAGCTTACGCGATCAATAAATCAATAAATGCACACCATACACTCTCTTTTCCATTCCCTCTTTCCAATGTCTCCCCCCCCCCTCTCCCAGCAATCCTCAGCTGCATCAAGCACAATCGCAGGTAGCTAGCTGGCGGCAGCATAACCGCACCACATTCTTTAGGTTGACGATTTTGCCGGGCTCACTCCAGCCTTGCCAGAGTAAAGGCCCTCTAGAATAGACCACCTGCAACGCCACAATGAAGAGTGTATGAACGAACAGGACAGACAGACTGGGCAAACGAATAAGCCGTCTCCCTGTTCAGGAGGTGATGCTATCATGCGCTCCATGGAATTGTGACCACCACAGTCAGAGCATACAGGCATGTGAAAGGCGTGATAGCTTTGAGGAGACAACAAACGGAAAGATGACAGACGACAAAACAAATGCAAAGGTGACAGACAACAAACTGAAAAGGTGACAGACGACGAACAGGAAAATGACAGACAACAAAGGTAAATAAGACAGAGGACAAAGGTAAAGAAGACAGACGACAAAGAGAAAGATGACAGACGACAAATAGAAAGGGAGACAGACGGCAAACTGAGAGATGACAGACGACAAACGAAAGCAAATTCCCACTGTGTCAATGGAAACAGCTGAACAAATAGCGAAGCATTTGTGTAAACTAAATGTTATCGGTTCAATTCCGATAACGGCTGCGACACATCAAAGGACTCTGAGGGGCATTCAATTGCAAGTTCTGCATGCTGACGGTGCCCATGACCTTTGACCTTTGCATGAAATCGTGACGAGGCCCGGCAAAGGAGAATCATCTTACTGCTTGTGACCCTTCAGTGCATCACTCTGAATGCGACGAAATCTAGAGCGCAATCGTCTGGTTTTTGTTTTTAAATTAACGGAATGCAACCCTACATCAAACATCAAGCACCTACATCATTACCTGCCAGGGTCCACCGCCAAGCTGTTCCTCCAAAAATGGGCTGGGGGTTGTCAGCAGGGTATCGACAAATCCTGCGACTTCGCAGGTGTTGACCGGATCACGGTGCAGCGCGAGTCTGATGCCGTCTGCTGCCTCGCGAGTCAGGTGCCTGCGCCACTGCGATCATGAACATGGCAGCGCCTCCCAAATTCCCAGACCAGATGAAATTCATACAGTTGCAGTTGCTTGGGATAATAATGCGATGAAATACAGCAGAGTAGATCATTGCATGCATGCGTATTGCTTCCACCTGAAGCAGCAACAACAGGCGTCGATTCAGCTTTGCCAACCTGGATCGTAGAGCATGTCAGTCTCATCCCTCACTAGTAGCACCTAAAGCGTATGTAGCTAAGTGCACTCCAGATTTAAGCCCCCTGGTCTTACATTATTAATGCTCAAAATGCATTAAGGATCCTGCAACATAAGATTGCATACAATTACGGAACAAGGCTGAGGTATGAGATGTGCAGCAGAAGCTCCCTACTGTACATGTGTGCGATCAAATGCTGAATGTACATGTAGGAAGGTTGCTGTTAAAGCACTCACGCTGAGTCCACCGAGTCTCCGATGGTATGACTGAGGACACCCTCGAGTACTGAAGGCTGGGAGTGAGCAAGGACCCATCGCTGAGTGCGATTGGCGTTTCCCAGTCGAAGTCCATCCCGAGCGTCACGCTGATTTGCCCGAATTTTTAGACTCTGGTGAAGGGAAGGAGAGCTACCCGGCCTGCACTTCGTTAAAAGTAAGCCAGGATTGCTTTGACTGAAGCATTGATTTAACGTTTTATAATCATGCTAGGAGATGTCGAGGAGCATAGGCCTGATACTGCGGAAAGAGTCATAGGGAAGCAGTTTCAAAATTGATTATCATTGAATTGTTTGACTCGCCGGAGTCGGCTACTGCTGAAGCAGCGAACCCCAATACACGCAATTGACGTATTAGCGAAGATGCGCACCTTACGTTGGTTGGCGAAATACCAGTAAAGCACAGTTGCATATTTAAATGTGCTTTGAAAGCGTGCGATGTGAAGCGGAGAGAAGGATGCAGGGGTTAGACCAGTTTTTGAGATTGATCTGATAAATAATATGGTACGATCGCAGCAGCTGCACAGACCCACAGCAATTTCGCTCAGGTGTGATATCCTATATGCAAATACCTTCAAGCTACTACACGAAGGCAAGAGGCAATGTTGCGCATATCTTCAGCTATCAGTCATCACCTGACAATCAAGATCCGATCTCGAGCTTCACTGACTAACAGCATCATCATGATGACTGACTTTACATAATTTCCCACGAGGGTTTGGTAACATCGTATGGTAGATCGGCCAATCGACAAGTTCGAGCAACGGCCATCATGTTTGTACATCGTAAAAATCTTCGTATTTTATGCTGTGCAGTCGAATATTGCGCATCCGCACGAACCGCAGGCTCTGGTACTTAGCAGGAAGTCTACCTTGTCGGTTTTCTCAACCACAATATGCACAGCATGCGATGGAAATGATAACTAAACCTATATATATTCTATTCATGTATATGTATATATATGAATAGAATGTATGTGTCAAACACGTGTACTCACACAAGTGTCACAGCTCGTCAAGCTCATCCAACAAATTTGCATCATCGATGTCATCCCAGCAGCCCACTTCCTGTGGCATCGGGGCTTGTCTGAGGTCACAACTTGCAGCCTGCTGATCGGAGGTACATTTCGCAGCCACTTCGTGGACAGGCTGTAGTTGTGACGAAGCCATTCGCTCGTTGCCATCATTCAGCACCGCCTCAGCTTCAGACAGTCCTTGGTCCGCTCTTGCTCTTTGCGACTGACCACCTCGTGATGGCACTTTTGGCGGTGCAGCCTCCATCGGTCGAGCTTGCGCCCCCAGCTGCTCCGTTCGCAGCTGCAGATGACCATGCTCAGGATCACCCGGCTGAGGTGTGGTCGAAGGTGAAGCAGTTGCTGGCTGTACTGCAGAGGATGCTGCATCGGGGCCCCTCTGTGTGGACATCTGGTTCTGCTGCTGCTGCCCTTGCTGATTGTTTGGCACATCTGAGAGATTTACAGGTGAAGGAGCTGTGGTGACCTCGTGCTCAGGTCGCATGTGCTGTCGAAGTCGCTGTTGTTGATACGCCTGGAGTTGATGCTGTGAAGAAGCTTGTAGATAGGTCCCAGAAGATCGATGTGCTTCCTGAAGTGGAAGCTGCGACACCTCGGTAGCACCAGCTGTGCGAGGCATCCTTGACTGTTGTTGCTGGAGATGGTGCTGGTGTTGCTGGTATTGGAGCTGCTGCTGCTGCTGTGGCTGCTGTTCCTGGTGCTGGGATTGGTGGTGCTGGTGTTGTTGCTGCTGGTGCCATCGCTGCTGCTGTGGCTGTTGCTGGTGCTGTGCATCTTGTGTCTCATCCTGCAGGCCTGGCCGTGGAAGCTGCAGCAGCTGGGATGGAGGCGGTGGCGCTTGCTGCGACAGCGGCAGCGCGTCGTCTGCCGGCAGGACCTGTGGACACCATTATCACTTTGAGACTGTACACCAGCTGGCAGAGATTTGGTAGCGCCTGCATCGCATGTCCAGCTAGTGAAGGTTTCCAACATCACACACAGTATTCTGCTTGGAAAGACTTCGTTTCCTAGTCATTAAGGCAGCGAAAGAAGATTTGCAGAGAGTAGGAGCACCTGGATGATGCTGCTCGGTGAGATGCACAGGACTTTACCAGCTTGTAGTGGCAAGTCTATGACTGGCACCTGCGCAAGTGTGCTGCCAGCTTTATTATGTATCATCTTATGATCGTCAGCACCCATTGTTCTCCTTCAAAACGTAGAATCTCCTACAGGATGTGAGATATATGATGTGTGCTCATCGATGAACCTCAAGCTTGCCCTGCTACTCGTCAAGTACACACATGCCTATGTCAAGCTTCGAACCGGTACCCAAGCAGATAGGCTCCACAGCAGAGGCAATACGTCATCTCTCGTACGACGACGTTCGTTGGGCATCAATGTGAAGCTTGTATGGCTGCACAGCACCATCAGAGCATCGGGCCCCACAAGTTGACCGGTAAGACAGCTTTAACGTACTGTGCTGAGCATGAGGACGCTGCCGGCAGATGGGCAGTCGCCGCCGGCCATGACAGCTGAAGAGAAGCAGCACTTCACACTACCTGTAGGATCCTGTGGCGCCGCACACCCTCACGAGGCATCGGACACCCACCTCCTTCGAAAGTAGCGATTGCTTGAAGCTGCAGTCATTCACTTTCGATGGCAGATGTGTCAGGGCAAGCTTCTACTTTCCAGTACACCTCGTGGGCTTGTCCGTGCGCATCAGCGTAGGAATGATAAATCAACTATTGCATCAGTCAGATATTAAAGTGAACAATAGTGCATGTCAGGGGCGCAGCATATGGTGTCAGAGATCACACAGGAAAGCAACTGAGCCGGCAAGCAAGTGCTTCGGTTTCACCTTGACGACCCCTGTGCCTTCCTTGGCATGCGTTGTAGCAATGCTCTTGACAAGCAGCAGCATCTGCAACCGGCACCACGTTCACACATTATGGGCGCAAAGTTGCGAAGGCTCTCCTGTCCCCTTGCGATATACTTCCTTGAAAGCAGGAAGCGCTGCCATGCTTTCAACCATCCGCAGGACGGATCAAGGGCAAACATTTGTGCAGCCATGAAGATGCGTTTCAGGGTCCCTCACATGGCTTCTGTCTCATAGACTCCTGGAATGATGCAGCTGATGGTCCAAGCTTGCGAGAGCAGGTTTGGCAACGTTTTCGATGCAGTCCCACGGAAAGGGATCCCATGATGAGGGGGGCACCTGTGGCACGAAGCCGGCTCCAGGGCGTGCTTTGACTTTCTTGACCGAGTGCTTCATCATGGGCAAGTTCTCTGCACCGAAGCTTGGTCAAGGCCGCTGGTCAATGCTGACCTTCGTGGGCCAGGGGCCATGCCAACGGTTTGACCCGCGCAAAACCACCGCAAAGTATTCCAGCCACTGTGCATTGCTCGCGAATCAGTCACTTCAGTACTGAAACGAATACCAGATGCTCCCAAGGTGTTCCAGAGATGCACAGCAGTATCAGAATAGGGATGTATGAAAGCCTGCATGTACTGATTGACACACCTCACAACATTAATATTCCATGGTCGATAGGCAACAGGAGGCCTCCCGGTTACCCACCATCAGAGTAGTCCAGGTCGAGTACGTCGAGTGCTGACCGCCATGCGTGTGAAGTGAAGTCCAAATCAGCTTCGGGGACCATTCCGGAACGTCGTTGCCATTGCTGGCTGACCTGCAACACGAGAGGTGCGAAGGTGAAAGAGCAGCAGCTCATAAAAGGCTCGCCAGCCATCGCAGCTGACAGTACTCTTCATCAAAAGCGCCTCATTTCATTCACACACCTGAAGATGTGCAGGTCGCCGTATGACCTTAAGCTACAGGGTTGCAATTTGTGTTCAGCTTCAGCCACGACGACGCCTTTAGACTTCTAGCGACTTCTAGCAGCACATCCAGTACAATTACAGCTCCGATACAGATTACAGCAACATGATATTTGACCCTCTAATTAAATACGCACCATGCAAAGCAAGGCTAACTGCCACTATCTCGGAATTCTGATCGCTTCTCAAAGCAGCACACACAATTGCAACAGCCTTTCGGGAAGCCTTTAAAACCTGTGCTTAAAATCCGTGCCAATCATTCCCGACAACGGTGAATGGTGAACGGTTTAAAGACTAAGCAGCCTAAGGGCCTCTTTTCATCAGTCGTGCCACCTCATGGCTGGTCGAAGGCAGGGGGGTTGATCACACCTGCGATGATCCAACGACATCAGCGACGTTTGTTGGAGCAAAGCCTGCTCGGATCTGTCGCTGCAGTATGCCAGCTGGACCAGGCAGCTGTGTTGGGCGCGCTGGTGCCGCCACCTGCCGTTCATGACTTGTCTCCTGTAGCAACCCAGAGTGGGAGGAATGCCTACCCAACAACAAAGCTGCACCACAGCAGCCCTTGGCTGCCGACATCCGTGTGCATACAATCAAGCTAAGTTTCTACAGGTCACACACGTCGTGCTCTGAAAATGCACCAGAACCTTCCGGGAGCAGTCATGCACATGCTGATGCTTTCGCCATGTGGCATGTAGACATTTCATTTCAGTTGGCCGGGATGTGACGAAGCACTGTGCTGAGGTGGACCTGCAGGGGATCGATGCGACCTTGGCTTTGTTGGTCCAGGTGCACCGTGCCCATTGACCTGTCGTTGGACGGTGCAACAGATCGAGGGGCGACGTACGGACGGCGCACAGCTTGGTGAGCTGCATGCTGTGACAGGTTACGAGCCGGCTGCCGTTGATGTCGATCACGTCCAGATGACTGCTGCTGGGTGTCCTCACGATGGTCACGGTGTTTCACGTGAGTCTGCGGCAAAGCTGGCCAGGTCAACAGGGCAAGTGTTGCTCTTGTAGTCACTCGGTATAAGCGTGTTGGTTCTGTGCGGATATTTCTGGGATACCTTTACACATGAATATATATGAGCTAAGTCTGTGGAATATCGCAAGCATATGTGAGCTCAGCTGAATAAGGCTGTGTGTAGGATGCATAGCAGACGTTCTTACACTACACTATCATTGTCAGGGAAAGGAAGTAGAGAGCCCAGCATGCCCACCAAGCCTTGTGATGATGGGCCCGCATGAGGAGTAGATGTTGCGCCGTAATATTGACTCGTTGCGTCCTGGTGAATGATATCGTGAGAGGTAGTGGCGGTTTCACTGACATCGCCCATTCTGGCAGGCAGCCTGCCGCAGGCTTCAGAGCGAAGTGCTGAGTGCTAAGTGCTCAGCAAAATTATTATCGAACTGTCGATATTTGCGCCAACGTGACTTCCAATATCTTCTGGGTTTCACGCCCACATGCTCGGAAGATGATCGATATCTTGATTGTGGCCCTTTAGAGGTTGCGATCTCAGCAGTGCACCCGACGCCTTCATTCGAAGGCGCAATACATCAGCTTCAAAATATTGAGTGATGCAAAATTTAATTGGAATCAGTTCCTGAACTTCAAAAGGAATAGCTTGACTGCGTAGAATGCGCAACTTGATCTACCAGCATCAAAGCAAATCTAAAGCAGACTCAAGCTTTATATTACATAAAGTATCGCAAATTCCGCATAGGTTTTACACTTGAAGAATGTATAGCTGCAAGGCCATGAGTAGACATCGTTTCTGTTGAGTTGCAGGTTGCATGCTGTGCAAATGCTATGCCAGCTGGCGATCAAGCATTAACGCGCCTCAGTTGCTCAGCTTGTTCTAGCTCAGCAACGTGGTTTCGTGGTAGTTGCTTGAGCGGTCAATTCAGGGTCACACTTCCGACCAGCCATCAAAGTGTCATTAACAGTGCACAGGATTCTAGTACTCAGTAAAGGGCGTTTCGAAGGTCTATCACTTGTCTAGCTATCTAGAACTAGCATACAGCATGTGTGCAATCTTGATGGTTGACCAGTAGGGCTCTCTATCTCCGGAACGGTATGGGTGAACCACATAATCATCACCGCAACAAGCCACACCATGGAGGTCGTGGCGGCAATGACTACGGTGCAAAGCGAAAGCGACAAGAGCTAGACGATGAAGGAGATGGTGGCATGCGATCGCTCTGTTTCGCCCTTTTCTACCTTGGTGATCGCAAAAAGGCAAGCTCTCACCGTGTATGGCCAAGGTATCGGAACATTTTACCTCTTGAGTCGATGAATAACCACTCCTCAGGGGAAATCGCGACTGACAAGCTAAATATCGTACATCCGCGCCTAGGGTGCAACTTTGGTCGACGACCGGCCGCCGGAGGAGCAGATTTCGTCGCTTGCACCGGAAGTTCGAAGGCTAATGAACAGCAAGCAAACAGAGGTCACCACATTTCTCCTAGACTGTGCCGTGCAACTCGGGCACAAAGTGGCCAGCTACGCTAGGCTCATTGGTGAGAAACGATCAATGCTTTAAACGCGTCTACTCTTTTAAGTTTCCTGACCAAGGTTCACCAGTTGCAGAGAGTTCGTCGAGTGCCCAGATTTGACAAAATTGCCGAGAAGTGTAGCCGAACTTGAGTCAGCTTGAATTCCTGTATTTCAGTACAGCAGCAATTTTCACTCAAAAGTTTTGGGAATGTTGTTGAATGTCATGGGGTTAAAGCTCTTGACATTGTTGTCAGGCTATTGCATGGAATACGGTAGTTAGACTTTTCTAAAGGGAAAATGCTCACGGACACAAGTTCTCATCGAATTCGTATGATGACAGATGTCCAGTACTACTTCAGGCCTTGAATTTGTTTTGGTGGATTTCCAGTATGCTTTAGCGATTGACTTCCACCAAAGGCTTGAAGAAGCACCTCCGCGATAGCCCTTGACGAAGCATTACAGTATCTCACGTCCTCTTAGCTGCAAACTCTCGCATTTCACAAAGCTTGCACAATTGCCTTATCACGACAATAATCTATGTGTCTCTCTGATGTCCAGGGCTTCTTAATGCTGATGATCCAACGTCCATATCAGCTTTGGTATCATCGGCAGCAGAAGCCTTCCAGGTGGCATTGCAACACGGCGACCGCAGCCGCGCTCGCTTGCTGCTGCGCCTGGTGGCTGCCCTGGTGGTACCTGGGGTGCTCCCGCCTGCTGCTGTGCTCACAGCTCTCAACCAGATCGTCAGCTCAGCCCTGCAGATTGCCACGGATGGTGTGACACGTCCTGTAACCTCTTCTTATCCAGTTACTGGTCGAGCTTTGATCCAAAACAAGCATGCCTGTACACAAAAGCAATCTTTGTCCATCAGCGTCACGTGTACCCAACAAAACATATGTACTTCCGGCGCACGCTCACACAAACAGCCGCAGTACACTACGCATGCCTGCACAAACACCCCGACTGTACACAGTGCATGTTCCTGGCAGGTGTGGAATGTCACCATCGACCGCTTGTGCATTGCATCACTGGCTTTGATGATAATTGAAATCTGCACGGTGCAGAGTCGTACATGACAGCAGCCTGCCACTCACAAGCAGAACAGAAGTGTGGTCGGATTAACAGAAGACATGTGTAGCATCAACTGCTAATGAGTCAGCTCCTTTCAGGAACCTGGCTCGTCTGCCAAGCCATTTTCAGCTCTCAGCAAGGAACCCGTTCTTTGACAAATTCCCCACTTCTCGTTGCTGGGCAATGGCATGCAGCTGGCCCAACAAGCGACGGTCGTCTGTGGCAGCCATACACCGACAGCATCGTGCATGCCGTCTTGATGGCCCTGCCGTGGGGAGGGCCCGACTTGGTGGGTGCCGCTGATGACCAACCGGAGGGCCGCCCTGAGCTTGAGCAGCTGTGGAAGTCTGTTGCTGCTTACATGGTGGCTCGGCCACGCACTCAGCAGCCGGGCCTTGCACCTTTCCTTCCCTCCGCCGGAGTTGCTGATGACGAGACATCGAGGTCCCTTACAACCCCCCCCCCCCCCCCCCCCTTCCCGGCCTTCCCCTCAGCCTCAATTTCAACACCTGTTTGCACCAGCGTGCAATGTACCTCATATCTGTGAACTGGTCGAAATGGGAGACTGTACCAATACAAACATAAAGCCAGAGTGGGAACGACCATGCCAGTGCTGCTTTCATCCAAAGCTTCCCAGGGGTTCACAAACGGCTGGCTATGCTGCTGTGGTGAGGCTGTGGTGAGGCTGTCGTCCGCAGGAGCGATAGTGGGGGTGCCAGCTTCTTGGGGGAGCTGTGGGAGGCGTTCCAGGAATGGAAGGTCGACAAGTTCCCAACGATGTCTAGCCTGCCCACCCTTGACCTGCAAGACTCCGAGGCAGTGTTGGCGACGGGAGAACCCTGCGAGCTGCCTGAGATGGCAGTGCCAAAGGACCGTGTGCAGACCCCCGACCACGGTTCCACAACTGAGGTGTCAACTCCTCAGTCCCTGCCGAAAGCTTCCGTTTCGGAGCTTTGCGCTGAGTTGAGCATTGGAACACTTTGAAACCACGGAAAACTAGTTTCGGCTGGCAGCATCCCTCAAGGCTTTATGCAGTGGGTCAATCAGAGCACGACAACCTCCAGCAGCTCTCGAAAGATTTTCTGTCTGTTTCTGTCTGTGAGAGCAAAGAGCTGTTGCTGAAATGAAAAGGATCTTCCTCTGCCTTCTCTCCCCCCCTCCCCCCTTCCTTATCTCTCTCCCTCTGTCCCTCCCCTCCGCTCCAATCCCCTCTTCCCCACTCCTCTGTCGCACCTGCTCCGCTCATGGTGACCGGGTTTCTGGCTACAATGTCGGTGCCATACATGCTGGGGCTAAGGTGAGGTATCTTCATGCGCAAAAAGCTTAGACTCTGTAGTGCCGACTGTGCGGCCGGATCGCTTTCCGTTATGCTACTTCCCCTCAGAGTACACGCAACAAAAGATAGTGCTGCCGAGTCTGTTCACAGCCTCGTGGCTTTGGCACTCAAGGGCTGTTGCTCCCGCCTGCATCACTTACCACCACCTGCGAAAGAGCAGATCGTCAATCGATCACAGCAGTACCCATCTCCGGTATTCCCCCCCCCCCCCCCCCCCCCACACAGGCTTGATGGCGTCGCTGCTGTGGTCGTGCAGGCGGCAGCGGCGATGGCAGCGGCATTCCCACCTCGGGGCGCCATCAGGCTGCTGGCACCTGAGCACACACGTGGCACGCGATCCGCCCTGGAGCGTCTCATTGGGCAGGAGTACATACTGGACTCGATGGATTACTTCGACGGCGATCGAGTGGAGTCGGCAGTCCGTCTTGCTCATGGTGTGTGCCAGCTGTCACAGCCTGCGGTTGGAATTACCGTGTCCCTGTGGTTGTCTTACTAGAATTCGATGGTCGTTAGCAAGGCCAAATGGCACCAGTGCACGATGGCACAATGGACTTTCTGATATGAGGCTTGGTGGGCAAGGGAAATCTGCAGACAGCTCTCATCGTTGAGCAGCTGCTCTTGATCCATGCTACTTCATGAGTGTTTCAAGTCTCTCCTTGCACTGCTTATTGCTGTTGGATTGATTGTTGTGGGCTTGTCCCTTGTTTAGACCCTTTGACTTAGGTTGCAAAGGTTTGTTTGAACTGACCTCCTTTCGTTTCTTGCCAGCAACCAGGTTGCCCGTACAATGATACCTTTGTAATATTCCAAAATTTCCAAATGTTGCAATGTTGGGGATCCCCAGTCGTTATCTCGGGTTGCGCACTCACTCGCAGTCGTCGGGTGTATCAACGCCAAGGCGTGACTACGAACGTTTATGACAGCAATAAGATTGCAAGCCAATCTCATGACAAAGCACCGCTTCTGGGAACACACTCTCTACTGCCGTGAGAAGCTCCCACTCAATTTGGTACACACTCCACAGCCCCGCATGCAGCGAGGCTGTTCATTGGCCACTGGAAAGAGCTTGAGTACAAGGACGACATGTCCACTGGTTCGCAGGGTTGCCCCTCCCGTACAAACACGAGTCGCTGCTGGCAGAAGTCCTTTTCTCACAGCTGTTGAGAGTTCCACAGCCGCGACACAAGCCGCTTGCCTATGCGGCCCTGATGGTCGACCTCTGCAAGCTGCTCCCAGCCTTCCCTCGCTCCATGTCGACATGTGTCCGCGAGTGCTTCACAAGGCACAATATTCCCACCGCAGCCTCCCCCCCACCCCCCGGGGTCCTCTCCTGGGTGCTTGTTTGCCGGATATGTGCTGCTGCGGCTGTTGGCAACGAGCAGTTGAACAGGATGCTGCGAGCAAATTGTCCAATATGGCCTTGAGGAGCATGAAGGCACGGGGGAATTGCATCGCCCAGCACATGCTTCTAAAGTTTTAATGTATAATAAATTACAGTAACGGAGCACAACAAACCTATTTGTGTGTGTGTGTGTGTGTGTGTGTGTGTGTGTGTGTGTGTGTGTGTGTGTGTGTGTGTGTGTGTGTAGATCGG